>VDFB02385540.1:0-12463 GCA_007258455.2 Sequoia sempervirens | reverse complement strand
GATGGTGATGCTACATCATCTTAGCCAAGTGCTCTTGATGACTTGGAGCTTCTTTGAAGTTCTAAAGTCTTGACTCTTATTGTACCTTTTTGAGAAAAGAACATCTTCACAATTGTGATTTCACATGTTTCTTATGGTTTATATTTTATAAATGTAATATCTTTTTATAATGATTTCAAATCTATTAATTAATGCTTAATTATATTGGCAATTTTGTGGATATATTCTTATATTTAAAAAAAATAAAAATTATATAAGGCGAATTTAATGCCGAACTTTTTTCTGAATTTTTTCCTTACCGAACTTCATCCAAATTTTAGTGTTGCCGCACTCAAACTCGAATTTGAACCTTGTGACTTAGCATATTATGATATATATGTCACAATTTTAATAACTTTGACGAACTTGAAACTTTGACCTGTCACTGTTTATACATTTACATACTCCAAGTACAACCTTGATAATGTTTCAAATACATCATATCTCAACATATATGTTCTATTACATCATAGAGCTTTACCTCATTGCTCATAGCATTCTTTAGTTCTTAACGTAATGAGCTTGAAGTACAATATACTGTCACTACATTTATCAAGCAACTCTTCAAGTAAATGAATTTTAATCAATACTTAACAATTTCAAATAGAATCCCTAGATCAATATGGTAAACATTATGAAGCTTTACACAACAAAAAAAATACATCAAAAAAGAACAAATCCCAAGATTCAACTTAATCTCCTTAGTCATCCACCATGGACAGCATATGCTTCTCCTTCCGGAAATCAGGGGAATGTAGATCTCTACGAACAAGGGTTTAACATCAACTTTCCACTTTAACTATGATCAGTTCTTAAGCACATCATTACACGATAATAACATTAAACATCCATCCCAACTAGCATGGGATGGGATTCCTGACCTACCCAAGGTCAAACATTATAAATTGGTCTACATATCATACATTCAATCTCAAGTTCACATTCAAGCTTATTACATATATTACATGAACTTTGCTATGCACATTAACTCTAAACATTTGAACAAAACTTCACTATCCTTCAATCTTAACCCGCTATCTACTAGGATGAAGCACACAAATAAAAGAGAGTACCCAATTAACATATTTTGCTTAGGGATTCTTTTACTCACAAAGATAGTAATCCTTCTGTCCCTCAATTGATATTGATTATCAGCAAATTCTCTATTAACTCTTTCCTTGTAATCAAATGTGTTGGAAATATTGTCATTGATGTCAAAGGCATATGGACAAGATTGTTAGAATTATTATCATTGATGTCAAAAGAAGACTTCCGTGATAAAAAGTTCTTTGATTAAAGACAAGGAATAATAAGAGTTCGATTTAATTTAGTTATGGCCAACCTCCATCTACTTATGGCAGCGATAGATTCAAAAGGTAGAAATTAAAATTAATTTTTACCAAAGGTGGTCGACCTACTTTGAAATAAATTTTATGTCAAATCTTGGTTGACCTAGTTTTGATAAAGTGCATGATTTGGATATAAATACAAGTTATTTTGAAGGTTAGAAAACAAGTTCTTCAATGCAAAACCATTCCTTTTAAGAGCAGAAATTTTGAGAAGAAGAGCAGATTTAAGAAGAAAAGGAGCAGACTTATAGCAGATATTGTGCCTAATTTGGAGCAGACCTTTAAGGCAGATTTATAGCAGACATTGTGCTTGATTTGGAGCAGACTTTTATGGGAGATTTATAGCAGACATTGTGCCTAATTTGGAGTAGAATTTGGATAAAAAATTGCGTCATTTTCGAGTAGAGATATAAGGTGAACTTGAGCAGAGATATAAGGCAGATTTGGAGCAAAGATTAAAGCAGAATTGGAGCAAAAATAAGTGAAGTGTTGAAGCAGAATTTCAAGAGCTTGGTGCCTCTCATTAGAAGGGATTGGTGTCTCTTGCTGAGTTGGTGCTTAGTGGTGGGGATTGGAGTCTCTAGTGGGTTAGCGCCTATGAATTTTGTAAGAAGTTTTATACAATTAATATTTTGCCGTGGTTTTCTTTTGTAAGGGTTTCCACGTAAAATTGTGTGTTTCTTATGTGTGTTCTTAATTGCTAGATCTATCATATTTGGTATTGCTATGGATAATTAAGGTTTGAAGTAATATTGCTATGTTTGCTTAAGTTGAAAAGAAGTAAAGTTTTGATCTATACTAATTCACCCGCCCCCTTAGTATAAGTGTGTTTCATCAAAATGCAATCTTTATCCTTACAGAGATTTAATACTTTCTTGCTAGGATAACAAATTTTAGGATACTCATTTAAATCATCAGTTAGAAGTTGCAGTAAAATCAAACCTTTTCTTTAAGGATTGTTAAGGGAACAAGATAATGACACTTATTCAGTAGTCTTGATAATACAACAGCAATATTGATCTTGAAGCAGGAATCAACCTTCAATTCTTAACAAAGAAGCAAAAACCCTGCAAATCAATTATTCCAAAACCCCATTCACCCAAATTCCATTGCAAATATTTACGAAGATAGTAACCTTCAGCCTTGGTTGGTAAGCATTTTAATTAGATTTTTAATCAACTTATACTATCTTCTCCATCAACATTGCATTCGAGATAATGAAGTGCATGTACAAGAAATCCAAAGGGTTTGGGATGGTCTTGCCATATATGGAGCCTCCTTCCAAAAATATCAATGACAAATAAAAACATCTTCTACGTTCTTTCCCATGCAAAGCCCTAAGTGTTGGTATGTGGCGACTGATCATGCTATACTGTATAGCCCATGGTATACTGTATAGCCCATGCTATACTGTACTTTTTCGCGTCATCACCGAAAAAGGGAAAAATCAACGAAAAAAAGAAAAATCCAATTTTGTAGAACCCAAAATCTGGAAGCTTCTAAGCTTGTTAAAAGGGGTTTGGATGGTATTACAAAGATGATGAAAACATGATTATTCATCAAGTAAGATTAAGTTTTGGTAATCGGATAATAAAAAGCATTGGATGGTTGTGGTTTGCGGATGTAGCCCGCATTGGTGAACACGCGCTAATTTTTGTGTTATGATTTATTCATGTGTGTTTTAGTTTCTTTGTTACGATACTCAACTGCATTTAATTGTTAGATATTTACCATCTCTAACCCTAACAAGTGGTATCAGAGTGAGTTGTGTTTCGATTATCATCTATAGGAAGGTCTCATGGCTGAGTGGGAGTCTCACGGTTGAGTGTGAGCAATGGCAGATGAGGGTAAGAAGGTTGAGAAGTTTAATGGGCAAAACTATCAGTTATGGAAGATGCAGATGGAGGACTATCTCTATCAGAAGGATTTATGGCGGCCATTGGAAGGGAAACCAAGAAACCTGCAGCAATGTCAGATGAGGACTGGGAGATCTTGGATAGAAAGACTCTTGGCGATTCGCTTTTATGCCCTGCACAATCGGGTGGCATTCAATATTACAAAAACAAAGACAATTCAAGAGTTGATGGAAACCCCCGGTGAAGTTATATGGTAAAAGCTCCGGGTCAATAAGGTATTTATGAAGCGTTGTTTACTATGAAAAATGGTAGAAGGTGGGTCATCGATCATTTAAAATGCGAGTTTGACACGTCACCAATCAATACCAACTTTTGTAAAAGTAAACTTTGATGAAGAAGTTAGGGCTCTTTTGATTCTATGTTCTTTTCTTAAAAGTTGGAATAGCTTGGTAATGGCTGTTAGCAATTTTGTTTCTGGTTCGAATACATTGAAATTTGATGATGTTGTTGGTGTTATTTTGAGCGAGGAAATTCGAAGGAAAATCTCAGGTGGAACATCCACATCAGGCAGTGTTTTGAATGCAGAAAGCAGGGGCAGAACCAAGGAGAGAGGAAAAATTTCTGGAAATCGTGGGAAGTCACGAGGAAAATCAAAGGACGGAAGGTCCCAATCTAGAGACAAGAAGGATTGCTGGTACTGTGGTAAGCTAGGTTATTTGAAGAAAGATTGTTCATCTCGGAAAAATAAAGGAGACATAAAGGAAGGAAGTAAAGAGGCAAATGTGGTAAGTAATAAATCTGATGAGGATGCTTTGATTCTTTCCCTTGATAATGCTGATGATTCTTGGGTGTTAGATTCAGGGGCTTCATTTCATGCTACCCCTCATAAAAGTTATTTTCTTGATTATGTCCAAGGGGATTTTGGGCTGGTTTATTTAGGAGATAACGAACCCTGTCAGATTGTTGGAAATGGAAGAATCAAGGTTAAGTTGCAGAATGAGAATCATTGGCTACTACGGGAAGTAAGGCATGTTCCAAAGTTAAGCAGAAATTTAATTTCAGCAGGGCAACTAGATGATGAAGGTTGTGTTGTTACTTTTAGTGATAAAAACTGGAAGGTCACAAAGGGTGCCTTGGTGGTAGTAAAAGGTGTGAAAGTACGCACCTTATATCTTTGTACAGGTCATACTGTTCCTTCTACTTAATTGTTATGGAAAAAGATCAATGTTCAGGAATAGTTGCTACAGTCCAGCAGGTAGAAGATCATATAGTTGTTGTGGACTTTGAATCAACACTGTGGCATAATACACTTGGGCATATGAGTGCAAAAATTATGAAAGTACTTCATTTAAATAATGTTTTACCATGTCTAAAATGTGTTAATATGGATTTCTGTGAAAGTTGTGTATGGAAAACAAAAGAGAGTAAGTTTTTTCAAGGATGAGAAGCAAAATAAAGATGAGAAATTGGAGCTTGTGCATACGGATGTATGGGGACTAGCTCAGGTATCTTCTCTCGGCGGCTCTTTGTATTATGTTACATTCATTGATGATGCAACTAGGAAGGTATGGATTTATTTCCTTAGGAAGAAATCTGATGTATTTGAAAATTTTAAAAAATGGAGAAGCTTGGTTGAGAATGAGATGGGTAAAAAACTAAAATGTCTCAGATCTGATAATGGTGTTGAGTATTGCAGCAAAGAGTTTGAAGATTATTGTTTCTCTAATGGTATTCATAGGTAGAAAATGGTTCCAGGGACTCCACAGGAAAATGGAGTGGCTGAGTGCATGAATAGAACAATAATGGAGCCGCAGTAATATTCATGAGATTGCATGCCTGGCTGCTCCTTAAAATGGCGTGAGAGACCTGTGAAACACCTGCTGTTTATTTAATTAATAGAGGTCCTAATCCTTTGGGTTTGCATTCGTGAGGAAGCATGGAAAAGGTAAGAAGGTGAGTTATTCTTTTTTCTCAAAACCTTCGGTTGTAAACATTTCTGCACATGTAGATTTTAAAAATAGAACCAAGTTTGATGCAAAAATCAAATAAATGTATATTTGTTGGATATGGCATTGATGAATTTATTATAGGTTTTGAATTTTGAAAAATCAGAAAATTGTGAGAAGCTGTGGATGTCATATTCAATGAGAAAGTATTGTACAAAAGATTTATTAACGGCAACATGAGAAAGGCAAAATGATTATGCAAGTATTGGATGATATTCTAAACAATGATGTTTCAGTGGTTCTTCATGCTGGGAACAACAACAATAACAAATACCACAAAATCCTATTAGACGATCTTCAAGGATAACTAGACCTCCAGAAAGATTCTCTCCCTCTTTGTATACTATTTTGTTAACTGATGCTGGTGAACCAGAATATTATGATGAAGCTATGCAGGTGGATACCAAGGTTCAGTGGGAGCATGGAATGGAAGAAGAAATGGACTCTTTGCTGAAAAATCAGACTTGGGAATTATGCAAGTTGCCTACAGGTAAAAAGGTTTTACCAAACAAATGGGTTTATAGGCTGAAAGAGGAGGATGGAGGTAAGAAGATATTTAAAGCCATATTAGTTGTAAAGGGATTTGCACAAAAAAAGGGTATTGATTTTGATGAGGATTTTTCTCCTGTTGTTAAAATGACTTCTATTAGTATTGTTTTAAGTATTGTGGCTACTGAAGATTTGCATTTAGAACAGCTTGATGTTAAAACAACCTTTCTCCATGGTGATTTGGAAGAGGAAATATATATGGAACAGTCACAAGGATTTTAGGTCAAAGGTAAGGAGAAACTAGTGTGCAAATTGAAAAAAAGTTTATATGGCTTGAAGCAAGCACCTCGGCAATGGTACTTGAAATTTGATAGTTTTATGGCTGAGCAAGGCTACAGCCGGTGTAATTCTAACCATTGTGTTTATTTTAAGAGATTGGATAATGACAGCTACATTATTTTGTGTTTATATGTTGATGACATGCTTGTAGTTGGGTCTAACATGGATCACATAAGTGAACTAAAACAACAGTTAGCAAAATCTTTTGCTATGAAGGATTTGGGGGCAGCAAAACAAATCCTTGGTATGAAAATTTATAGAGATATGAAAAATAGAAAATTGTTTTTATCTCAGGCTAATTATGTTGAAAAGGTGTTGCAGAGATTTCATATGGAGAATGTCAAAGCTGTTAGCACACCTTTGCCTAGTCATGTTAAATTGACTAAGGATATGTGTCCAAAGACACAAGAAGAGGAATAAAAAATGTCCAAAGTACCATATGCTTCAGCTATAGGCAGTTTAATGTATGCCATGGTATGCACGAGACCAGATATTGCACATGTTGTAGGAGTTGTTAGCAGGTATTTGAGTCATCCCAGAGTTGAGCATTGGAATGCGGTAAAATGGATTCTCTCGTGCACTGAGAGGCGTAAGCACCACAATTGTTTATGTTTTTGTAGCTGTATTATTGATTTAAAAGGCTATGTTGACTTAGATTTTAAGGGGATATAGATACTCGTAGACTGGAAAGTAAATTAATAAAGTTATGCATTTGGCTACCAGGGACAAATAGTGAGTTGGATTGGGATCGAGAAGGTGGTTGCCATCCACCACAAGAGTATGCAGCTGTCGCTAAGAGTTGAAGATGATATATTGCAAAATTTTCATGGATGAAAGTTGGGAAAACAACAAAGTTGAAATTACTTCACTACGCACAACCGAAAGCATATACATCTTGCAAAGCAATTCAGCCCTTGTATTCTAAAACAAAACACACATGAAATTTCGGAAATATCACTTCTATCTCTTGGCCAAGTGTTTGGATGGATGGATAGGCTCAGATGGACAAAACACATACAGATGTCAACTGTTAAATATGCTTTTACCGGCTGGGCGGCATAAAGGGAGTTTTAAGCTCCTCTTCTAACCTAATAGCTCAAGGTTTGAAATTCGGGCATAACAGAAAGCGCCAGGTGGTCCAAGATACTTATTTCCAGTGGGTTTCAGAATTGCGCCAGTGTTCCAAGGACGTACTCCAGCGGGAGATTGTTGGTATGTGGTGACCGGTCATGCTATACTATATAGCCCATGGTACACTGTACACCCCGACACGTATCCTTGCTGGGGTCCGGGGCCAGGCTGGGTTGGGCCCCAGGCTGGGGTTAAGAGGCGACAGCCCTTGAGAAAAATTTTCCTCCTACTTTTTCGTGTCATCACCGAAAAAGGGAAAAATCAACGAGAAAAGAAAAATCCGATTTTGTAGAACCCAAAATCTGGAAGCTTCTAAGCTTGTTAAAAAGAGGTTTGGATGGGTATTGCAGTATGATGAAAAACGAGATTATTCGCAATATTGTAATAAGTTTTGCACTAGATAATAAAAGAATTGGATGGCTGCGGTTTGATGGATGTAGCCCGGATTGGGTGAACCACGTTAAATTTTTGTGTTATGATTTATTCTATGTGTGTTTTAGTTTTTCTGTTTATTAATTAAATTTGCATTTAATTGTTAGATATCTGCCATCTTTAACCCTAACACTAAGTAGAGTTTGAAAATGTATCTGGTAGTACTTCTGTGTAACGTACACCCTTTTTTTTTTTTTTAATATAACCCTGTATGCTGATTGTGATTTTTTGTTGATGTATTTGGTTTGGTTGTTTTCAATGTTTTTCATAGATGCATGTCAAACATAGAGAATATTGCATAAAGAAGGAAAATACTAAGAAGAACATTGCTTTCCATTTTGAAATAACAACATATGATAAGTGCCAATGTTATCAGACCAAATCAGACTTAGTACAATATGTTTTTTTCAGACCTGGAAATAGCAGTTTTAGACCTGGAAATGTTCAAACAGCAGCAGGAACTTGACATCAACTTGCACTATGTTGGTTGGAAATTTTGTATTCTTGTGAAAGTATACAAAATCGTGATTTCAACCACAGCACGTGAGATTAAACTCTCCTAATTAAGGGAAGACTCCCCCTTTAAGTAGACAAAACTAAATGGATAGGATAGCAATCGTTCCTCTTATTTCAGGAAAGATTATGTTCTCCTCTCTTTACAGAAAAGAAACAGTATATGTTGATTAAACTTATTACAGCAGCTATGCAGTGGAATTAAGAAAGAGGAAATAAAGTTTCCTGAAAGCACAAAGACTTCCGTTACTTCCCCCGGGACGGGCAAACAACCAATAAGCACAAAGTCTTGAGGAATGAGATCCTATCTACCCTTTTCAGAATAATTACTTAATGAAAACATACAACATAAAACAGCTCAAAGTCTGTAACTACGATGTATCTTTTGATTATTCTAAATGAGAACTACTACGAGCACAAAGTCTTATAATTCTTCTCAATTTCTAATACTAACTATAAATTCAATCTTCACATTTACAGCACAAAGACTGCAGATATTTAAATTGAATCTCTCTTCAGCAATATTTCACAAGTCTCAAGTAGTCACAAAATAATGCTCCAAAATGACATAAGAACATGAAGGATGCAAAATGAGAATTCAGCTCAAAGTCTGAAATTCTAACTTCTTGATATTACTTGAAAATTCACAATTATCAACTATAAAGCTCAAAGACTTTATGAGTATAAAATTCTGCAGAGTTTTCTTGCTTGCTAAAAAGATAAAAGATTACAATAGACCCCCTCAAGTATTTATAGGAGGGAGGTTTGGAGAAAAAGGTGGGAGGATCTCAACAAACTTGAGAAAATCTCTCAACCGATAACTAACTGCAATTGACTTATTCAAAAGTACAATCCAAATTGTGATTTGTTTTGTAAGAAATTACATGTAATTACATTTTTCAAAACTGCAAGGAAAGAACTCTTGCAATTGCAAAACTTGTTTTTACATATATTTGTCGAAAATAAAAATACATAAAACAACCTAATATTTTAAATTGTTTCATTCCTATCTTTGAAAGACAAGAATTTGCTGATAATCATCTGCAATTCATTTGCATCAGGGCCCAGTGTGTTCTTGGCTACTGCAACAGTCTTCAAGATTACATCAAAATATCTGATTGTCGCAAGTCTATGTTCTTCATAAGAAGTTTGCATTTTATCAAGGATTATCTGATGATTAACAAATTTATGAATTGAATCCATGGTAAACTGCTCTGATTCCAATTGTTGACGAAGATTTGCTGTCATTTCTGTAGTAACTAAATCAGCTGCAAGTAATTCACCTTCATGATTCAAAATTGTACAAGAGATTTTCTCAAAACTTGAAAGAATATCCTGCTGAACTTCATCATTCATTTCTAATGTGGCCTGGATATCTTTGATAAGATCTTGAATAACTAATGACTTATTTGTCATAAGTTCTTCAAATTCTATGTATTTCTCTCTGTTTGGTAAGATTGAATTACTGCATAGAATTTGTAACTTGACTTGATCTATCTCATGCCAGATTTTTAAATCCTTTTCAAGCGATTCCAAACTTTGCTTGAAAGCTTCCAAAGTTTGATTCAATTTTATCTTTGCTATTCTGACATTGTTTAGAACTTGCAACGTCTTTTCAATCATTGGAATGCTTTGATCAATCAGCTGAGTTATCCATGAATCAACTGCTTTGGCCTTTTGTGCAATTTTCTCTAATTGTCTGACTGATTGATTAGGAGGAACTGAAGATAGTGAATCAATTGCTTCTGATGATCCAGTAATCCTTTGAATAACTGAAACCAGCTGATCATTGTCTTCTTTGAGCTTTTCTTTTTTGGCTAAAAGTTCATTATAGCTTTGTGCCAAAATCGTCACTGAACTCTGAGCATCTTGCATTAGGTTAGCATGAGTTTGCTTGCCCAATTCCACCCTAGTGAATCTGTAATCAGATACCTGCATCTCTTCATGTGGTTTGTCAACAAGAGGTTCTGCAATCTCAGCATATTTCATTTTATTGCTGTCAACAAATACTTGCGAGACTGTTTTTGCTTTCTTTGCAACCATTGGTTTTGATTTCTTTAATTTTTGGAAATCAAAAACATCAGGAGATACTGCTTGTTTCTTTCTTTTGGGAGCAATTGAATTCAACCATGGAGGAAGATCCAAAGTTGTCACATCTGGAATGGCAACTGCAGTCTCAATTTGTGTTACAACTGAAATTCTAGATGGTGCCTCAGTTTGTACAGCAACTATGTTTTGTTCAGAAGACAAATTACGACTAGGATCAGCCATGAAACAATCAAAGCTTGTTACTGATGTATCAATCTCTGGGAGAGTTATTTCTGACATAGCTGGAAAGATTGGATTTGCATCAAAAATATTCTCCAAGTTATTGGGCAAGCTTCTTATGGGAGTATTCATTATTGATAAAGACTGATGACTAGTCTCTTGAGGTGGGATAGAAGGAACAAATACTGTGGAGAAGGAATCAACATCACTGTCAATAGGGGACACAGGAGATATGGCTGAATTTGGCATTGGAGCTTCAATGTGAGGAGTTATCTCACTTAGAATAGTAGAGGTTTCAAGAACCTCATCTTCTTCTTGCTGATCCAACACTTGAATCTGCATTTTATTAACTTCTTTCCCCTTTAGTGTTTCCTTTTCCAATGGTTGTTCCACAGCTCGGCTTACCTTCAAGTTAATTCTAGTACCTGAAGAAGAAGCTCCTTCTTTTGATTTCTCTCTAATTTCTGACTTCAATCCTTTAGGACCAGCTAGATCATCTTCAGCCCTAACTTTGATTTTAATATTTTTAACACCTATGCTTTTGAGCCAAGCGTTGGTGTTTGCCAAGACCGACTGAAACCTATCAAAGATAGAGACAGATTCTTTTTGAGACCACTGGATTGCAAGAATGGGGGCATTAGCAACTCCTTGTTCTACATATTCAGGATCTAACACCTGCCTATCATCAATTCCTCCCTCTGGAATTAAGGTCAGATTCAGATCAATAATTTGCTCCAATGTAAGCCTGCAATAATCCATTCTATATATATCCTTTTCTGTCCGGAGGTCTACCCAAATGTCTTCAATGCGGTGCACATGAGTGAAAGCTCTTTTAATTTTGTCTTTCATCCTTCTATAATCAAAATCCATTCTGGCCTGAAATCTTTTCAATGTTATTTCCTAAAGTTCAGTCTCCATTGCTTTGGCTCTTGAAGAAGTTGTCAAAGAATACCTCCCAATTACCAATGGATTATGTGATGAAATACTGACTCCAGTCTTGTGTTGTGTAACTTGACGTGCATGCACTACCATCAACTGCCTTCCTAGCTCCATTAGAATAATCTTATCTGTCGGATACCTTGGAAGCATATAAGGTTGGTTTTCAAAGCAGCCGACTCTCATATAAGTGAAGGTAGGGAATTGAATAAACAAGCAGCCATACTCATTTACTTTATTCCAAGCTGCCTTAGATACCCTGTTGTTTACCAATGCTTTGTCAAATAAACACATAAAATAACCAAAGAAAGCATCTTGAACTCTTCTATAATGTGCCCGGCTTGGTTTTAAAGTCAGCTGATCATAATACTCCCATACAGGCACCAATGATCTGTCACCTTGAGGAGATAGGCCTGGAAAATGCCTCAACGAAGTTGCTATATAAACCAAGTATGAGTTCATGTAGAAAGTAAGAGTGGTAGGAACCTGTGTAAGCTGTTCACACAAACTGTCACTGATTATTTCACCCCAAAATATTGGATGCTGTGCTTTTCTAATAACCACCATGAACTTATACATCCAGTTTTCAAACACATTGGAAACCTTCAACCCTGCTATTCTGCTCAGAAGAGTGATCATATCATTAATTTCTTCCTTAAAATCAGACCGATACAATTTAGGTATTCGGGTCACACAAGGTCGTGATTTGAGAAGCCACTTAGAATTGATATGTTTGATACAATCATTCTTTTTCTACTCGAAATGTTTGTGAGCACTCTTCAATGTGATCTCTGAATATGTAGTAACATCAGGAACTCTGAAAATTCTGTTGATTGTCTCAGCATCAAGTCTAATAACTATGTTACCATCATCGTCCTTGATAGTTCTAGATTGACTGTCAAAACGAGATGCACATGCAAGAACGAATTCAGGTTCAAGAGCAGCAACAGGAAAAGAAGAGACCAAATGAATATGACTTCTCAGCAATTTCTGCATGTCAGGAGAAGTAGATTTCTCAGCTCTCCCAAGAAACTCGGACATATCAACATGCCCAATTTCTGTGTCCTTGATTTCATCAATATTTGAAACCACATGAGATGGGGAA
>VDFB02385539.1:0-21575 GCA_007258455.2 Sequoia sempervirens | reverse complement strand
CACCAAAAATAGTTTCTATAATAGCATAGGCTATATTTTTCTCATTATGCATAAGTCAACAATATGCCTAATGGCTATATCCTTGAAGTATGGAAACTTATAGAATATGCACAACCATTTTACACCACTTTCATTACATGGATCATATCTACTGCCAGCAATCCCATCATTTTCAATAAATGAATTTCTTTTTTTTCCATTCTCAACAATGTAATCACCTGTTATTAGCAATGGCGCTTCACGATTCTCTTCTTGACCATTGAAACGTGTTTTTTGTCAATGATATGGATTATCCATTTTAAGGTAAGCACAATGTCCGCAATAAATACACTTACACAAAATTCTTAAGTGCCTCACAAATCCTAGTTGCAAGTAGGACATCCATGGTATCCATGAACAGAGAGACCAGACAATGTGCCATATGCAGGAAGATCATGAATCGTAAACAATAAGGAAGCTCTTAAAGTGAATTTGATTGAATGAATACCCCTTAAAGATTGAATTGCTTCAATTCCTTCCCACAATTCGATTAGCTCATCATATAATGGCTCTAGATAAGCATCTATTGTATCTTAAGTCACACTTTTCTTTCCTGGTATAATCAATGATAACATTAAAAAAAATGGTTTAGTTGCTAACCATGGAGGCAAGTTATTATTTATTAGAAACACTGGCCAAGTTGACCATTTAGTACTTTGATCTAAATGGGTTCACCCCATCTAGAGCCAAACCCAACTTATATTACGAGGATCTTGAGAAAAATTAGGTCATCTGTTATCAAATTCCATCCATGTCTTAGAATCGAGCACATGTCGTTGTTTTCCATCAGTGATCTTATTTTTGGCATGCCACTGCATAAGTTCAACAATGTCTCTGCACCTATACATTCAGAGTAATCGTGGGATTATCGAAAAGTGGCGAAGAACCTTTCTAGGAACCACAGCTGATTTCAACCCTTGTCTATACCTCACTTCATGACATTTCGGACATTCACTCTCATTTGCAAGATTTTTGTGAAATAATACACAACCATTCACACATGTGTGGATGTTTTCATACCCCAAGCCGAGCTTACTGATTTTCTTTTTACATTGACTTCGTTTTGTTGGCAATGTGGAGTCAGCTGGTAACAATGAACTTAATAATGCCAATAACTGATCTACACTCTCATTTGTCCAGCCATGTACCACTTGCAAGTTAAGAATTTGAAGGATTGTTTCCAAATGACTTAACTTGCAATTAGCATACACAGGCTTTAAAGCATCCTCCATTGACTTGGCCCAATCATCGTTTAGACCCTCATTCAACATTCTATCAACTTCAAACCCTTCATCAAACATTTTTGTCTGTTCATCTATGTTTGGTGCCACTTCATCTATGTATGTTTCCTCTTCATCTCTCACAGTCTGCAATTCTATCATATCTTCATAATAATTGTAAGCCCAAGGGCTTACACCACTATGCCCATATCTTATCATATGTCAATAAATCATATTTCTTTTTTTCACCTTTCCACCAAGACAATTTTTACATGGACATGGATATTTGTCAATGTCCCTCTCATCAGCTACTCTCTCATCATATGCATGATATTGATCAGTAGTCAACCTTTGACGCTGATCCATCTGTAATATTGTGCATTCCAGTATTAATTTAGTTTTTGATTTAAAGAAAAAACATAAATCTGAAAATAGAGATGCCAAAACATTGTTGAAAGTAGTCAATTTTAGTAGAGACCATAACAGAAAGAAGAGGATATAATGAGTCATTGTTCTGAGATCTATCTTACATTCATTTGAAGTTTACCTACTGAGAATGGAATATGCCTATTTTTCCTATCAACTTACTTTCGGCAATGAGGGTTTCGAATTACCTCTGAATTCACTGCAGAGGGCTTCGCTGACTTCAAATTTGTTGCAGCAAACTCTGAATTCCTTGCCCGCCTTTTCAAAAGTCTCCAAGTCCTATCCAAACAAGCTTTATCACCCATGCAAGTGCTTCAATACCTGTCCATGAGAATAACAAACATCAACAACAATCCAATTTCATTCCCATGCCAACAATTATACATTTTACAAGTTGTTTGACTTATAAATATAGACAAGTTATGTAAACCACTAGATAAATAACATTTAAAATAAATAAGAAATGGGGTATGGAGATTCATGAACATATAATAAGAAGTGGATATTAGTCTAATTTTGTTGTGACAAATGCTCTTCTAAACATGTATGCAAAATGTGGCAGCTTAAAGATGGCACGTAATGTGTTTGACAAAATGTCTGACCCAGATGTAATCTCTTGGATTAGCATGATTGTTGGATATGCACAACAACAATCTGTTGATGAATCCTAGGGTTTCTTTATAGAAATGCCTCAAAGAGTTGTGATTGCATGGAATTCCATGATTGTTGGGATTTTGCATAATGGGCTTCTTAATGAAGCCCTGAAAGTCTTTATGTAGGGGGTAGAGTATGAGTTAATCGTGATGTGAGTTGAGATGAGGGTCCTAAGATGAACAAACTTCTATTGTAGGAATTGTCATAACAGAGGAGCCAAGTCAATATATACCTCCAACAACATATAATTTTAAGCAAGAACATGTTTATTCAGAGGTCATTTCTTCAAACAAGAACCTAGTAATGGAAAATGACAAAAAACATTGTAGTCTTGTAAGGGATACAGAGGTGGATGATTTTAATATGATGGATGTTGACAACACAAATCTAAGAAAAGAAGAACAAGAACAAAGACATAGTCTAGAATCAGCACAATCAGACACTAAGGGCATCAAAGAAACAAAGGAAAATGAGGTGGCATCTAACCATTCCATGATGGATTCTCAAAAACAAGAGCAAAAAGAAAAATTCACTAAGAAGAATATTGCTACTTCAAATGGGAAAAGAGCTAAAGTCCCCCATAAGGGAACACCCATTCCATCAAAAAAACCATCCAATGTTACATCTAGGACATCAAAAGTTTGGGTTTCATCAGTGATGTAGAGTTAGGAGGATTCAAAAAACATCTCACAAAACCTTCAACTTGCCTTCCTTTGACACACTTAATTCAACTATATTTCTCTCAATATCAACAAAGATCAAATTATTTCACTATTTCCCTTAAATACACATCATGGCTCTTGGTTCAAACACTCAAGACTCCAAAATAGAGAACAAGGCCATATTCCTCTTGTAGTTACTTCATGACACCATAACCAACTCCAAACTAGTTGTCACAAACCCTTTCACCAACTTCAATAACCCAAATACAGGAACTTTCAAAGATAGACTGCCCAAAATAACAATTAGGTCTCTAGGCTACAATGCTCATCCATCCTTAACTCCCAACAACAAGGACTCACCACATTCTTCAACTAGATTAAAAAACACACAAGTCTCCTTAAAAGAACACATTTCAACAATTTTTTATGTCCACTTAACATATGAGACTCCAACTATACACAATGTCCTAATCAGGACTGTGTTAACACTGCCCTTCGTAAACAATAAGTAGACAAGGGCTTCAATCTTATCTACACACCCAAAATATATCAAGAAAAGGACTTTCATACACCATGGAAACCATCAAAACTCATTGACTCTCAAGTTGGACCACTCACCCAAATCAAATCTCAGTAATCTGCCCTGAACACTGGTTTTTACCAGTCTGTCATGAAACACAGTCAAGACCATTGAAAGATACATGCTTCAAGCTTGTTGTTATTAACTAAACTCAACTGCAAAGGGATCTACACACCCTTGACACTGTTCCCAAGCACCTTCCAACATGATGGACATTAAATTCAATAATAAAACATAAAAAAAAACTCATTATTTTATTGTCATTTTCTAGATTTTCTTCATATTACAGACCTAGGGCATCCATAAAACAATATCAAATCAATTCTTCATAATCTAAAAACTTGGTACATGAGAGAATAGACATTAATGGACTCTTTCACCAATTTCTAGCCAATTCCATTGATTAAATTAAAAGATACATAATTATGTTGCTTCACTGTTTACCCTATGAGGGTTTTGACCAGTTTTCACAAAACAATCAATATCTTGCTCAAAACAGTATGGATTTGAATGAAATAAAAAATAATATGGAAGTAGATTGATTATTACTATCTTTGAGCTCAGTCATACATTGGAGTTACTGGTTCATATTTCTATTTTCGTGTAAGAATACTATCTTTGAGCTCAGTCGGGGTCTTCTTCCATAGCAGAGGAATTACTCTGCAATCCTATTGAATTCTCAAACACCATTACTACTCTGACCATCTGTCAATGGATGTAGAGTACCCTGAAAATCATCACACCCTTTCAAATGTCTTAGAATGCCCTCACACTAGCCACATTATGCTAAAAAAGACCGAGTATCTTAGGCAACTATGGTTTTGATATGCATCTCTCCCTCTATCCAATGAACTCACAATAATCTGAAAGCACTTGATAGAGCCAAGAAAGAGATTGATTCTAAAAAATTAATTTTATCTATCCATTAAGTGTAACAAATTGTTGTTTATGATAATATGTGCATACATAGTTATAAGATTTGTCTACTATAAGACTCTTCATATTATCCAAAAAGTGAGCAGCATCCATTCTGCTAAATTTTGTAGGATTTTTTAGAACAAGCTTTCTGGAATTGGAAGTCAGTTAAATTTATAAAGTTTATGTAACATTCTTTGACATACAGCTCATGTTCTTCCCAAGATATAAACTATGCCAATAAAGAGCTTTTAAATTGATTGATGTATCCATGTGATGAGCTATGTCAAATATTTTCTATATATCCATGTTATATTTGTTTCATGATGCAACATATTTGAAAATATGTTATTTTAAATTGATTGATATATCCATGTAAATGAGCTTTCTATGGATTGGTTCCCATAGAACTGTAAGACAAAATCTCCTTTGGATTGTTATCAAATTGAAGTATCTCATGATATCACTGCATAAAAGCTAGTATAAAGTGGTAGGTCCTTTTTCCAATTTTCTCAAGTATGAACACTTTTCCTATCTTAACTTTCTTAAATTTTAATTTCGTTGGTTTTAATGGTAGAGTACTTCGTTTATATTCATATTTTGGCCAGTCAAACTTATCAATTATATCATGTGATTATCAAGCATGGAGTATGGTTCCCATGACTTTTCGTTTTGAGTGGAACTAATTTTCAAAGCTTGAAATTTCATATCGATCTTCTTTTCCACCACAGTTTCACAGAAGGAAGTCTTCTACAGAAAATGGTTTGAGGGGATAACTTTGAACAGTGTTTGCAAATTGATTTATTAATTATTTGATGTTTGAATCATAAGGTTGTTATTTTCACATGAGTCATATCTTGAGACTAAATAATTTTCATTGGTAAAAGGTTATGATGAAATTCATTTGAATGGGAGGAGGACATGATATGGAAATTTTAGAAGTTAGTAAATTGAAAAGGAAGCTTTAAGTTATCTTTGATCAACCATCTTAATAAAATACAAATGGATAATGACTCAATCAATTTCTCAAATGGAGATGAGAATTGGCAAAAACAATTGGGATCAAAAGAAGACAATTTGCAAGTAAAGGCTATAGAAAGAATTCTTTTGGAAAAGGATGAGAAGATTGCTTTGTCAGATAGATCAATCTTGGTAAAAAATAAATCAATTTCTCATTTGGAAAATTAGAATGGATTGCTGTAGAACGTGCATCCTATTGAAAGCACCAATGAGCTTACAATAAAAAAGGGGAAACTTTAAGATAAGTTGTTAATGATATTTTGGAAAGGTCAGACAAAGAGAAATTTTTTCTTTCTGGATTTCCTGAGTCTAGATGGGATGTGGAAGCACTGGCATTAGAAAAATAGGCCTCAAATCTGCACCAAGAGTGCAAGTTGCTGAGGTCTAAGAAATTAGTAAAACCATGTAGTAATAATTCAAATGGGATTTCATTCATGCCTTCTCTGTCACAAATAGCTAACAATGGAAACATGAATGGAGAGCCTTATATGAATGAATGGAAACAATGGCTCATTTTGGTATACTACCCCGATATGCCAGAAATGATCTTCAGATGAGATGGTTTGAGCTACCAAATACATGCTGAGAAACAAGCTTCATATTTTAGTCAGAATATCATATGCATCTTTTCTTGCATTGTTTAATATTATATTTTATATACTTACATTTTCTCCCTTAGAACAAAAATTGGATAAGTTCCTATTGATATTTGCATGGTGCTTTGTTCACAATTGAGGAGAATCGTCTACTGTTAGTTTTACTCTACATAGGTTGGTCAATCATTCTGAGGCCAACCTGAGATATCTCTTAGGAGTCTTATATGTCTTTGCTTTGGGTATTGTGTACCAAATATTAGCCAATGCATGGGAGGAGAGTGATGAAGTTGTCCTTTACACTTGTTGATTGGTTGACTTGGACCTGGAATTGGTTGGTGGACCCATCAAAGAAAAAAATAAAAAAATTCCAGAATGAGTTGTATGTGAACCATTCAATATAACCTTTTCTTTTGTGCTTCACTTATTAACCTATGCATTAAAAAAGGATAAGTCATAATGTATTATCTTTTTGACTTTGGTGATCAGATATGAGATGTGTTTCAATTTAAAGAGTGGGGAGGCTTCACAAAAGAAACTGTCAGAGTCTGCAGTAGATTTTCCAAGGATTAATGAAAAGTATATTGGCAGGTAAGAAAATTCTAAGAGATAATACATACACTCTTTCCCAGAACACTACAACTATGTTTTTTCCTCCATTCTCTCCCTCATAACAATGCTTGTGGATCATATAACCAAGGATACCATGTTGATTGGGAAATATCTAATTCTGCTTTATGATTAACATGGGTGTAGAAAGCAACGTTATGTGTATGGTACTACACTAGATTCAATAGCTAAGGTCAAGGGACTCATAAAGTTTGATCTTCAAGCAGAACCTGAGGTTGGGAAGTCGCAGATTGAAGTTGGAGGCAATGTGCTAGGGGTTTTTGACTTTGGACCTGGAAGATTTGGTTCTGAGGCAATATTTGTACCCAGGGATTTTGGGTTAGACCTTGCAGAAGATGATGGTTACTTGATCTATTTTGTTCATGATGAGAACACTGGGTATGGTTCTAGGCTTCTAGCTTACTTACATTCAGTTCTTTTGAGTCTTGACTTGTCTTATATTTTTTCTTGAGAGATGATAAGAAGTAAATAATATTTATATGAGGGCTATTGCTTGTGAAATACATGATGAGTAGGTTGTCCAGTGTAGGCCACTATTTCTAGAGATCCAGTCTTTAACAAAATGGCTCAGATAATAAAAATACCATAGGCAATAATGAAACCAGGACCTAGATAAATCATAGTATTAATCGCTACATAAATGAAGATTATCATTCAGATATACAGTAAAAGAAAAAGCAATCTTGAAATAAACATTTATAAGTCTTCCATATGCATATTATGAGATTGCAAATTGGAACTTCTAAGGTATATATTACCAAAACGAGCCATTGTAGTATACCTTCTCTGTCACAAATAGCTAACAATGGAAACATGAATGGAAATATGAAAATTTATGAGATGACAAAAGTTTGTGAAGGTTGTTTGAATGGAGAGCCTTATTTATCAAATAGTATCTCAGAAGATACATCATATATCATTTTGGAAGCACCATTGAAAAGAATGTCAAAAGAGAAATTAATATCCCATTATTTAAGGGTTGTAGCAGCAACAAGAAGGGATAAGGATCATGTTCTGGCTGAAAAAATAGAAGAGATTTATAGGCTTAAGCGGGACATTTTGAGGGAGAAAGGCAATGATAGTGAGATGCGTGTTTTAAGAAAAGTGTTGAATGACACGACTAGAAAATTGGATGAAGTTATGAAAGAGAATGAAAAATTGATCCTCTCAAGAAGGTTTGAAAACAAGAACTCTGGAATGGTTTCTAATTTACAGGATGAATTGCAAGCTGAGGATAGAAGAATGACAGAGCTGCATACAGGGAAAGAAAGGGAATTCAAAGCATTATCTGACAGTAAAGAGCTAGATAAGTCATCAAGAGAATCCTACTTACTGAGTCAAATAGTAGTGTTGGAAAATGATAGGGAAGAAATAGAAGAGAAAAATAGGAACGAAATAGACATACTAAGAATTTTTTTTGAAGAGGTTATCAAGGAGATATCAATTGCCTTAGATATGGCATTGAAGGAATGTGTAGAGCTTAGAAAGCAGAAGCATTCACTTAACAAGATGATCCATGATAAAGATAGGGGTATGAGTTTAGTCTTAATGGAAAAGGAAATTCAGAGGTAGAAGATAGCAACAATGGAGAATGTGCTTGACCAGAAGGGAAATGAATATAAAGAACTACATGGTTTGTTTCAGAATATGTTGGAAGAATGTAAAGAGCTAAAAGGAAATACATTTTATATTGAAATGCTTCTAATGGAAAAAAAGGATTTAGATTCAGCTAAGAGAGAACAAGATGAACTAAAAAGGAAAGTTAGTTTGTTGGAGGAAGCTATTGAAGAAAACAAACACGTGCAGATGTAGCCTTAAGAGTTTTGGAAGAAACAAGGAAAGATAAATTGATGCTTGAGGATGCTATCCAAGATAGGGGAAATGCCATGAGCAGTATTATGAAGGAGGAGGAAGGGCAGAGAATAGATATTGAAGGAATCATTACACAAAAAGATTATGCCTTAGCCTTGGTTCAAAGAGAAATTAAAAAACAGAAAAAAGAAACAATTGCAATCAAAGAATCTTTTGAAGAAAATAAAGTAGCACTGGAGCAGGCCATGGTTCAGATTAAAGAAGAAGAGCAAAAAAACCAGTTCTTTGAGACAAAAGTGCAAAAACTTGAGGACTGCCTCCAAAGAATGCAAGTAGACTTACAAATGGAGCAGAAGCAGAGTCAAATGGAATTATCAGGTACATTAGCAATATCATGGATGCATCTCTGAAGTTGGAAAACTTGGCATTGGAAAAGCTTCATCGTAACTTCTCAAGGTAGCAAATTTTTTCCATCACCATTTTTCAGTTCATTTTTTTTTTATGCTTGCATGAAACATGGCATAATTTTCAGCCACCAAAATTCAATATTTGATTCATGGGGTGTATTTTCAGTGTTCATTCTAGGAATATTTATTTACACTTAAAGAGTTTGTTTTTGGTAGAAAATGTGAATATGCTTTCATACATTTTGATTGAGAGGATAAATCCAAATCTATTGCTTATCACAAATTTCTGACTTTAACTAGTAAAGAAAAATTGAATTTAGTTATTTATGGATATAGCCAGTATATGATTGCCATTATTTTTAAGTGTGTTTTCCTGCGGTCATTGTAGAGCATGGCTTCATTTGAAGCATATCGGTAAAATTTATAGGTCAGTGTTGTCTGTGATGTTTCTTAAACATTAAAGCATGATTTTTATGTCCTATTTCCTAATCTCTTTGAAAAAATGACATTGGCCAAGGTTCTTTGAATTGAATTTCGTGTTTTTTGGATTATGTAAAAAATTATTCATTAGGTTGAGAGGAGCTGACAGACAGATGGGCATTGCCAACTAACGAAGGAAAGGGTTTAGGGGCAGACTTCAAGCAAAGCAATAATGGTTCACCTCAAGCAACATGAAGACCCTAAAAGCATATCACATTACAAGCAGGGCATATGAATTTTTGAAGATTACAATAGTCTATAAGCAAAGATTCAGATAGAATACATCAATATACTCATGAGTTGGGTCATTTGTTAGAGTATGTGTTCCTAGAAATGAACACTCGCCATGAATCTGTTAAGAGGCAGCATATCAAAGTTCATAGTAACCTTAATTCATGCCAAAAAAGTTATTGATTTTGGCTTCAGTACAAGGAAAAGTAATGTCCCTGTTCTTTACAAATGCTAATAGGACCTAATTCAAGTGCATATTTAAGTAATTGAATGGTACTTTCTTTGAATGTTTTGGAACAACTTCCTATTGAAGAGCTATTTGACAGAATGTGGTTGAAAGGACAATCAACTAAATGCAAGGGAAAATTTTAGGCTTCACAAATTAGTCATAAATGCAAAAGATTAGTTATAAATGAGTATGTTTATGACAGTCATTAATGGACTGTGTGTGAAGGGACAGTCCTTTAAAATTGATATGAAGTGGAATGTGCATAGATTGAGGGGTAGTTTACTACACTATTATGAGAACATAGGAACCACCTTTCTCAAACATCAACAATAGTAACCCTACCTTTAATACTACTTCTAACCTTTGAGTCACCTTAGATAGCTTTCACAAAACAGTTTCTAGACACTTTGATTCTGTGATGGAAAACACCTTGCTTTTAAGACTCTATCCCACCTTGATAGCTACAAGTCATCATTTATAGATACATACAAAAGAAATCATCAAACAAGTGGCAGTATTAACAGTCATTAAGGAAGACAACCTATTGAAAGAGACAACATATAAGAGGTTGAAAGCATAGGAGGCATATTTATAGATGGTATAAGCAAGAATAACAGTTCACTATGCAATGAAGACAAATCTGGGGAGACTCTACACACAGGCAATCAAGCATAATGAGGCTAGTGATCAAGAGATAGAGGATGACAGTCACATTGCAAAAGATTCAATAATAGTGATAAGAGATTGTAAAGTTTGGACAGTCAAAAATATCATTCTTATGAAAAAGTATAGTCCAAGAATGGCAAGGAAGGATGGGTATTGCCAACTAACAAAGGAAAGGGTTTAGGGGTAGACTTCAAGCAAAGCAATAATGGTTCACCTCAAGCATCATGAAGACCCTAAAAGTGTATCACCTTACAAGCAAGGCATATGAATTTTTGAAGAGTACAATAGTCTATAACCAAAGATTCAGATAGCATACACCAATATTCTCCTGAGTTGGGTCATTTGTTAGAGTATGTGTTCC
Organism: Sequoia sempervirens; assembly: GCA_007258455.2. Lineage (NCBI taxonomy): Eukaryota > Viridiplantae > Streptophyta > Pinopsida > Cupressales > Cupressaceae > Sequoia > Sequoia sempervirens. Next base: position 10,650 of record VDFB02385539.1, on the reverse strand, counting down.
TAGAAATGAACACTCACCATGAATCTGTTAAGAGGCAGCATATCAAAGTTCACAGTCACCTTAATTCATGCCAAAAAAGTTATTGATTTTGGCTTCAATACGAGGAAAAGTAATGTTCCTGTTCTTCAAAAATGCTAATAGGACCTAATGCAAGTGATGTAAGTAATTGAATTGTACTTTCTCTGAATGTTTTGGAACAACTTCCTATTGAAGAGCTATTTCACAGAATGTGGTTGAAAGGACAGTCAACTAAATGAAAGGGAAACTTTTAGGCTTCACAAATTAGTCATAAATGCAAAAGATTAGTTATAAATGAGTAAGTTTATGATAGTCATTAATGGACTGTGTGTGAAGGGACAAAAGAAATCATCACAAAAGTGACAGTCTTAACAGTCATTAAGGAAGACAACCTATTGAAAGAGACAACATATAAGAGGTTGAAAGCATAGGAGGCATATTTATAGATGGTATAAGCAAGAATAACAGTTCACTATGCAATGAAGACAAATATGGGGAGACTCCACACACAGGAAATCAAGCATAATGAGGCTAGTGATCAAGAGATAGAGGATGAAAGTCACATTGCAAAAGATTCAATAATAGTGATAAGAGATTGTAAAGTTTGGATAGTCAAGATGAATGCATGTGGAAAGAAATAGTCAAAAATATCATTCTAATGCAAAAGTATAGTCCAAGAATGGCAAGGAAGGATGGGCATTGCCAACTAACGAAGGAAAGGGTTCAGGGGCAGACTTCAAGCAAAGCAATAATGGTTCACCTCAAGCAACATGAAGACCCTAAAAGTGTATCACCTTACAAGCAGGGCATATGAATTTTTGAAGATTACAATAGTCTATAAGCAAAGATTCAGATAGCATACATCAATATTCTCATGAGTTGGGTCATTTGTTAGAGTATGTGTTCCTAGAAATGAACACTCACCATGAATCTGTTAAGAGGCAGCATATCAAAGTTCACAGTCACCTTTCATGCCAAAAAAGTTACTGATTTTGGCTTCAGTACGAGGAAAAGTAATGTCCCTATTCTTCAAAAATGCTAATAGGACCTAATTCAAGTGCATATGTAAGTAATTGAATTGTACTTTCTCTGAATGTTTTGGAACAACTTCCTATTGAAGAGCTATTTGATAGAATGTGGTTGAAAGGACAGTCAACTAAATGCAAGGGAAATTTTTAGGCTTCACAAATTAGTCATAAATGCAAAAGATTAGTTATAAATGAGTAAGTTTATGACAGTCATTAATGGACTGTGTGTGAAGGGACAGTCCTTTAAAATTGATATGAAGTGGAATGTGCATAGATTGAGGGGTAGTTTACTATACTGTTATGAGAACATAGGAACCACCTTGCTCAAACATCAACAATAGTAACCCTACCTTTAAGACTACTTCTAACCTTTGAGTCACCTTAGATAGCTTTCACAAAATAGTTTCTAGACACTTTGATTCTGTGATGGAAAACACCTTGGAGACCTAATGCCCTTTTAAGACTCTATCCCACCTTGATAGCCACAAGTCATCATTTATAGATACATACAAAAGAAATCATCAAACAAGTGACAGTCTTAACAGTCATTAAGGAAGACAACCTATTGAAAGAGACAACATATAAGAGGTTGAAAGCATAGGAGGCATATTTATAGATGGTATAAGCAAGAATAACAGTTCACTATGCAATGAAGACAAATATGGGGAGACTCTACACACATAAAATCAAGCATAATGAGGCTAGTGATCAAGAGATAGAGGATGACAGTCACATTGCAAAAGATTCAATAATAGTGATAAGAGATTGTAAAGTTTGGACAGTCAAGATGAATGCATGTGGAAAGAAACAGTCAAAAATATCATTCTAATGCAAAAGTATAGTCCAAGAATGGCAAGGAAGGATGGGCTGAGTGAAACAATTTTTTAAGGTTTTTTTAAGTTCTCTGAATTTCAAACTTTGTGGATTAAATTCAGTGAACCCTGTGACTTAGGTCTCTACTGATGGAAACAGCTAAGGGATGTTCTTACTACCATTTTCAAGTAATCTTTCTTTCCCAAAGAAAACTAAGAAATGTGTTGGACACAGTAGGGTGCTTGTCCTGTGCTTGTCTTGTGTCCCATGTTACACAAATGAAACATGCAGTTTCATTTACAAAGATAAAAAAGATGGTACACAACAATAGAATACCAATGTGGCCATTTCACATACCATAGCTAAAGGAAATCCAAGTCATACCTGTGTCATGCATACAACTTTTGTAGGTATTTCTGGAGGTCCAAAAGCCCCAACTTGAAGTACAAGCTTCTATAGATATACCAAAAGAATGCTTTGCTTACCATACATGAATAAGAAACATAGAATCACAATAGAAAAGGAATCCAAATCTATTTTCTCACTATAAAGATGATTCCCCAGTCTTACCTGTAAAGCTATGTGTTGTTGAGCCTGAGCTAAGACATTCTCTTGGTCTGGTTTTGGTTGACCACTGCTATGAGAAGGAAATAAGATGGAATCAATTAGATTGTCAGAAGTACAGATTAAAAACAAATAATATAGATTCAATTGTATTATAGCCTCATGCATATCTATACCTGGCTGTAGCACGGCGAACAATCAAAGTTTTATCTCCCAATTTAGGGAAGCACATGCAATGTCTGTCACAGCTGGATCCTAATATTTTTGATAAAAGTAATTAGCATCTTGAATATGACAAGAAATAATGATGCTTGTGTCAGAGTACTGAAAATGCCATTTCAAATAAAATTTGTTAAGAACTTACAAAAATATCAGCATAAAGGCTCACCTAGTAGATGCAAAACCCATAACCTTTTGAATTCCTGGTATCTCTATCTTTACATTCACCTATGCATTCACCTGTGTTGTATGTAAAATTTTAGATCTTTTTCATCTTGTCTACTGTGATATCAAAAACAGACTTGAAAACAAATGTGAAAAATTTGAAGGTTCTTATTTAAATTCACCATTCTCATAACTAAATTTCTTGTGTATTCGCAATCACACCACCATATAATGAAATAATTAGGAATGACTTTATAGTTGTCATTAGTAGGTGGAAAATTAGTTTGAGAACAATAATTGTATCAATCTATTGAGATAAACAATGAAAATAGACTATTAATAGACTATTAATTTACAACAATCTATTTTAGAACAAGTTTTTTTTGCATAAAGATGTGGGGTTTTTAATAATATTACCTGTTTGCTTGCAGATGACCCACGGGTTGAAGAAAACTGCAGCTAGGGCATAATATTTTCTACATATCCTCATCATTAAAAAGCCAATACAATGACCACTTCCCGCCACACCCATTGTAAGCTTTCCCACCAAAAGAAGCTGCATCCCGAGTGCAACGCCGCAACTATAGCAGCAGATGAGAGAGCCAACTCAGAACCATCAAAAAGATGGGAAAAAACAACATTTTTAATGGCTATAGCAGCAGATGTGAGAGAGAGCCATTGAAAAGATGAGAAGAAACATCAGTTTTAATTTTAGGGACAAGGTGTGGGAAAATTAATTATATTTTTAGGGAAAAGGTATTTTTTCTATTGTCTTAATTTGAGACAATATAAAATTAAAAAAATAACTTAAATATGTTTAATTTCTATTGTCTTAATTTGAGATAATGTAAAATAAAAAATATAACTTAACTAGCAATTGCACCTTGATGTGCAATGAGTATGCCGAAGAGGTGTGGATGGTAATTTATGAATTTTATTTATTTACTTATTTTTAGAGAGGAATGGATGGTAATTTATGAGTATATTGATGAGTTAAAAATATGAAAGCTTTGTTTTTAAAAGTTGAAATTTACAATCTTCCATCTTATTTTATTTAGATTACATTAAAGACAATGATATATATGTGAACAACATAATGTACCAAGTACAACAATCAAGATATTATCCAAGTATTAACAATGTAATATCATATAGATCAATAGATATTTTTCTTGCATATAGAAGATTCTTCCTATTTTGAATATAAATCAGTTGGATCTAGAAAGATCAATTGTAGAACTCCACATGTGAACTTAGTATGCTGGCAGAAAATGATCAAAGAACCATTAGTATATCATTCAATAACGTATGAAATATTATCTTATTTTTGAATGAATGTGATAAAATGAAAAGGATAGTCAAAAGTTCAGCAGATATAGGAAATGAGCAACTTAATTTAAATTTTATAAGACTGAATAAGGACATTCATAGATCGTGGATGTCATAATTTATGTAGCTATCACATTTAGTGAATCAACAAACTTAGGCTTTTGGTTGTTCAAACCCTATTCACAATGAACCTTTACATATTACAATAGCTTTAAATTTGTTTTTATTTTTCATTAAAACTATGAATGGTAACCAATGCAGAGTATACAATATTAGTTAATTTTCTTATGAGGGTGTTGTAGACTGAAGAATATGTGTATTTTAAACCAAAAAGAAAAGAAAGTCCTTTGCAAAAAAATCCCACACCTCTCTTTGAAAGCCATGATGTTCACCAATTACTTCTCATTCATTTCGTGCAAAAGTTGATGTTGCAAAAAAACAAATAACAAAACCACATAAGAATGTCAAAAAGTGTTTAACCAAAATTGAAAAAATTGGATCTTGGTCTTCAAGGTTACAGTTGGTTACTACATAAAGCAGTAGTATTATTAAAGTTGTTGTCAATGTGTTTGGATACTACAGGCAATATAGTTTATGTTTTTTGAAATAAATTTAAAGTTTAATAGATTTTAAACTAATAAATCATGCACAGTAATTTGTGTTGCCAATACCTACAAATTACCTTTTCTTTTGATTCTCTTTTTTGAAGCCTTTGTCATCATTTGTGCAGATAATTTTTCCTATTTTTTTAGTCATTTGTGTAGATTTTTAAAGTTTAAAAGCTTAATAGTTGTTCTATTTTTTTGTTGTTTATATCTACCAATGATATATGAACATAGATATCTAAATAGTACAATCAGGAAAACATCAAATAGATCAATAGATATTGTTTTTGCATAATAAAGATGTTTCATATTCTGAATATAATCCATCTCAATCCACAAAGGCTAATTATACTAGAACTTTAAATAAGAGGTAGCAAGAAAGCTTGCAAATAATGAGTGTTCTTTCATAATGACATGAATTCCAAATAATTGGAGTTCCCTTACATAAGACGTTCAATTACTATAAAGGAAAAGTAAAGGTACATTCAAATTTGAAGCCATATCATAAGGATTTAGGTGCATTCAATTACAATCCTAGAAAAGAAAATCCACATTCAAATTTGAAGGATTGTAATTGCAAATATTGCTATGACAATCTACAAATGAGTATCTAGTTTGTGAAAGGAAATTATCTCGAGAAAATATGGAGTTGGGACTTAATGTCGAAATAAAATATGACATAAATGAGGAACTCCAATGGAATTTAGTGCCAGCAAAATGGTTGAGTTGTGAGAGTGTTTGGTCTTATTTTGTTGTTGCTTTTATGTATTTGCATACTTGTAGGAAAATTGTTAGAAAGAGAAAAGAAAGATGTTTTTTTGGTCATGTTTTAGAGCAAGTTGATATTAATGTTTCATGTGTAGTGTATGACTACTTTTTTGAAAGAAGGAATTTGGATTAATCATTGGAGACACTTTGTAACTAAGTATGCAATGAGGGTTTTTTGGTTGGAAGTGGGAAAAATGTAGTTGATAAAATCAAAGTAACTAACCTGTAGTTCTTTTTTGTATTAGTGTTCATTCAAGAGTTTGAATTTGATAATGCCAATAAGCATTCTTCTTCTTGCTTTCGACGAGCTACCTATGGACTTTGTTGCATGCGTGCATATCATTGAAATGTGAAGGCTAGTTTTATGCATAGGCTTGCAAGTTCACACACTCTAGAAATAGTTGTTAATGTGAGGTCATACTGATCTACATTGTTGATATTGATTGTTGCCTTTTCAAGTGTTAGGCTTTGTGATTTGTGTATTATTAAGGCCCATGCCATTTTGAGTGGGATTTGACGACATAGACCATGACTAAAAGGGGCAATAAGTACATTTTTTAGATTATTGTAATTTTATTCCAATATTTTATTCCACAAAAACAAAATATTTATTCCACAAAAACTATTAATTAGTAATTTTATTTGTAATATTTTATTATTAATTATGGCAGGCTACGATTGAAAATAAGGTCTTGACAAAGGTTTTAGAGTATGTTTATTAAAATGAAAATTATGGCCAAGATTTTAATAATGAGCACATTTATTTAGTATTTTTATTTGTCTAATATTAGTCATTTATTTAGTCATTTAGTTGTGATTTTACCCGATGACCAAATTAGTCACTTATAAATGACCAAATTAGTCATTTATTTGTCAAATTCTACTAGTGTTATTCACGTGACTGCAATTTTGAATCACGTAGTCATTTATTTTCCAAATTCCACTAGTGACTCCCCGAGAGGGATCGAAACCAAAACTCTCCAAGAGAAAGAACCCCCAAAAGGGTGCCACTGAACAAACAACTAGAAGGGGTTGAGGGACACCAAGAGGAACCAAGTAGGAGAACAAACCATCATGAAAATCACCCAATCCTTTGTATTACACCAAATAGGAAAAAGAAAAGGCCCATCCTTCCACCAAACCACCCCAAAGAACCTAGAGAACACACCCACCAACTGCAAGGAAAGCAACACAAACAGAACACTAGGAAAAAAGGGTAAGAGGGAAGAATAGCCTCCACCCACACCAAGAGCCACAACACCCAATGAACCATAGGCAGATGCAAAAGACACTCAAGAGGAGGCCAGAAAAAAAATAGACAAGCAAGAGAAACCACCAAGCCTTCCTATTACACCGAATAGGAACATAGATTTGTCCATTCTACACCCAATAGTCCTCAAAGAGGCCAAAGCTCTCCCAAAACAAAGTAGGTAGCCCCATAGAAGGCTAAGAGTGCAAAAAGCCACACCCTCTCATAGCAACGTCAACGAGAAAATAGGGGCAGGCAGAAACTGCAACCTCCTCCAAAACCCATTCACCACATACCAAGAGGGAAGGCACCTCACCTAGACTAGAAATAAGTAGCTCACCCTCTTGTTAGCACCATGCCCCAAATCAGAAATTGCGAGCCAAAAATCACCAACCGCAACCACCAAAGTCTTCTCAGATAGCAAAAAACTTCGCAGCCGCAGCCACCAAAGACTTCTCAGATGGCATAAAACCCCCATTAAGGTATCCATTATCATCAGCATCTCCTGCAACTTCTCCATCGCAGGTTTGAAAGCCGCCTCTTGCATGCACCTTCTCCATCCCTTTTGTTGTGTTATGGCATAGGAATTGTTGGTAATATTGCTTTGTTACTTTATGTTTTTATGTTCATCATATTTATTATTTGTTAATTAGTGAGTGTATGCACAATAACATTCAAAGAGTGATTAAAGAGTTATTCATAATTAGTAATGTTAGTTTTGGTTAGTTAGTGAGTGATTATAGGGGAAATCTTACATATATATAACTCATTATTTTCCAAATGTATGAAGATGATTAACTAATTAATGTGTTGGAGCCTTTGGTTTTACTTCATATCTTATTTTTGATAGTGCTTTTCGGTCTAGTTGGGCACCCTTGAATATTGATGAACCTCTTGTAGATAAACAAGGTGATGAATTGAATTATGGTGAACCTTAAGTTGAAGAATGGTTGTAGTTATGATTCACAGTTATTTATAACAACTTTATTCACTAAGAATAGTCTAGTTGCTTTTTACAATGCACCAACAAGATTAAAATTTATTAAATTTTGGTAAAATAAGATTATTGTAATTGCTTACAAATTCTCTATTGACTGTAACCCACATTACATTCCATGAGCATTATACCATTCTTACTTTTAACTTTTCATTTTATAAATAATTATCGTATAGAGAGTCTTCCAAGTCACCATAATCTATAGTAGCCAATTGATTCTTAGATTTTATCAATGTAGTGTTTTTTGTGGATCATTCATTGGTAAGTGTAACACGCTTAACAATCTAACGTCAGGGAATCATTCCATTGCAATGCTATGAACTAGAAAATTCCACTTGCTTGATATAACAAAGCTTTCAGAATAAATTATATATAAATTTATTGGTATCATTACTTTATATGCAAAAAATATTACACAATTATAATCTAAAATTAATCTCAATCACTAAAATATAGAATTGAAATATTAGATCTCTCAAAAATTATAATACAATTCTAAAATTGAAACAAAACTTTTAATTTATGCTTAAAATAATAAAAAAATTAGATGTAATTATTCGTATTTTTATATTTTTATAGACTAAATATTATTATTATTATTTCATAATGTTCTATTTTAACCTAGAAATGGTAATATGGGTGGGGCAGGAGGATGAAAGTTCCAGGCCTGGTGCAAGAAAGTGAAGGCCACACCTTTGGGCCACTAAAAACATGGAGGGACTTAGAAAACAAAAAATCGATCCTAGGCTTCACGTAACAGATCAAGTATAAAGGCCTGGGAGTTATCGATAGGGTCCAAGATCGGAAGGTGGAGATTCATTCCCTCTTCCCGCGTGATCAAATGAAATTTGAAACAATCGTATTGTGTGTCTCCCAATATAATCAGGAAACCATACGATAACAGAGTATTCGATATCCGATTACTTGTATCGATTAAAATAGATTTTCCTATATCAAATGGCTCACACAAAGAAGACAGCAAGGAAATCAACTGGAGTGAAGGCCCCTCGGAAGCAATTGGCAACGAAGGCGGCGAGGAAGAGTGCCCCTGAATGATAATTCGATGAATACTATAGACATAATTCTTTTAGAATGAAATAGAACACAACAAAAAAGATCTGATTGGGTATAGGTTCACAAAATACAAAATTGTTGACACCATGGCAAGTGGCTTACCTCAAGATTCTGCACAGATTGTATCATGTTGTCAATGGTGTCGATGGGAAAAATAGGCAGAGTTAGAGTAAAAATATACTGAAAACCAACCAAAGCAGAATTTTACAAGATGAGATGAACCAAAACCAATCTCCCTACAGCGGATGTTTCAATTTGTTCATATAGGAGGCATGGGCAGAGGAAGCAGGGGATTCGAACACGGAACCTCATCCTCTACCGCCATCTTCTCTGCTCAAAATGTGACCCTATAAATAGAGGAGTTTAATGCTTCACAATCTAACTCAAATAGAATATAATTTAATGTATTTAAACAGAATCCAATTTGACAAAATACAATCTGAATTGATCAGAGCAATCTGATTTGATCTCAGGTTCAATGCATTTGTACTTCTGGTAGACTGAAAAAAATGATTGAAAAGAAACACTGCATAATGGTCAAGGCGAGTGCAAGTGATAAGTTTTTCCAGGCGTGAGTTGTTTCAGGCGTGAGACAACTTTCACGCTGAAAGCTCACATATAATATAGCCTATCGGCTAAAAAATCTTACAAAAAAAGGTCTATTATGGGAGACATAATGTTATGTTTGTGTGAGTCAAAATTACCCAGTTTTTCCTCTCCTTCGTTAGGAAAAGACTCAAAACAACCACATCTTGGTATGCAATGAGTACCTCAAAGAGATGTGGGAAAACTTTGGCTTGTTTTTCCCATACATTTGTCCAGTACTTGAGATCAATTGATAGGCCATTTATCAAATCATGTTGTTTGTGCAACAAAGGTCTTAATGGAGAAATGCTATCTTCAAATGAATTATGCATCCACTGACAAGGGTCAAAGCATGATTGAAACAAAACCTTTGAATCAGGAAGATAACTAGGTTGCATTACCAACAAGCTCATGTTGTGTTTGCAATAAAGTTAGAGGGAGAGGGAGACATAGGGATAGAAAGAGTGAGAGATAGGAGAAGAGAGAGAGTGGGGTAAGGAGATAGAGATAAAGAGGACAAAGATAGTGATGGAGATGAAGATGGAGATGGAGATTGAGATGTGAGAGGGATATAGAGAGGAGAAGGAGAGATAAAGAGAATAGACAGAGTGATAAATAGAGTTGGAAGAGATAAATATATAGTGAGGGAGAGAATGAGTGGGGGAGAGATAGAAAGATAAAGATAAAGATAGGAAGTGCTAGAGAGAGAGAGAGGGAGAGAGAGGGAGATAAATAAGGGTAGAGAGATGGAGAGATAACAAGATATACATAGAGGAATAGTTGGAAGAAGAAATGTGGAGAGATAGAGATAGAGAGGCAAAGAGATACAAATATAGAGGTCTAGGAAGAGGGAGAGGGAGAGAGATGGATGGATAGAGAGAGGAGACATATCTAGAGAATGAGGGGTGAAAAGGAAAATAAATATAGAGATGAAGATAGAGCAAGCGAGGGAAACAAATAGAGAGATAGAGGGATAGGGAGAGATAAAGATAAAGAGAGATAGGAAGATATAGAGGAAGAGGTAGACAAGGAGATAGAGAGAGAGATATATAGATGGTGAGATAGAGTGCTAGAGAGATAGAGATATAAGGAGATATAGAGAGAGGGGGAGAGGGGGAGAAAGAAATAGAGATAGATAAAAGAAGAGAAGTAGAAAATGATAAATAGAGATGAAAAGAGGGACGAAGAAATAGGGGAAGATAGAGAGAAGGAAAGAGAAATAAGGAGAGTGTATAA
>VDFB02385538.1:0-30346 GCA_007258455.2 Sequoia sempervirens | reverse complement strand
AAATTGAAGTAGCTATGCAATTTTTATTTTGTAGTGCATTTGTTTGCAACAATCGAGATGTTGCAAAGGAGATTCCTTCTCCTACAAATATGTGATCTCCAACTGTAACTCTTGAAGGGGACATTTTTCAACCAAGTGGTCTTCTTACTAGCGAAAGTGATAGGAAAGGAGGTGAATTGTTAAGGAGGCTCCATGCATTGTCTGAGGTAGAGTCTCAGCATTTTATTTGTCAAAACATGCTAGCAAGAATTAAAGCACAAGTTGAAACATTGTTGCCATTGGAAAAGAGGCTTTCACATTTCAAATCTTACCTAAACTTGAAGTCCTAAGATCTTTCTCTTTTTGAAAATAGAGATCACAAAAATGAGCACCATGCATTCACTGAATTTGTTGCTAGAGTGGAAAAAAAGCTACAAACATGCAAGCCCAAAGCATTAACAAAAGATGAACAACACAATACTTTTGTTCCTCATCTTGCTTCCTTTCAAAAGGCAATGCAAGATTGCAGTTTCATTTTAAATATTAATATTCATAAAATGTTGGAATTAACATATGAAAGGTAATAATTTTCATATTCTACATAGAATTAGAGGTTTCTTTAGCAACTAATTTTCAATAATTAGTTACTCTTTTGAAATAATTAGTCGTGTACAAAGTGATGGGAAAATTTAGTTTTAGGTTATGAGAATGGTGGCTAGAATTTTCTACCATGGCCCTTATACTAGGAGAAGGGATAAGTCTGCAAACTGCCATTATATTGAATAAATGAGATGTTTGGAATCTATGCAGGTTTCATAAAATCGTTTACTGACATCCCACAATGTGTTTTCCAACTTGTAATTATTCAAATTTTTTTACCATAATATGAGGAATTAAAACCCAAAATTTAGTCTACCTAAGAGTTGTTATAAATTATGAAGGTGTCTTTCATTAAATTCTTAGTGTCCAAATAACACAATATTTTCATTACAACCATATTCTTTGTGTATAATTGGATGTTGGAAAACACTGTGTGCTATACAACTTGCAACTTGCATACTCTTGTATAACCCTCTAGATGCAAAAATCCAATTAGTTAGTCAACTCTCAGCTCCATTTGGTTACTTTTATGTATCCCCCACACTGCAACTCCACCCCAAACTCTACACCATTGAGCATTGAACAAGAATTGAGAAGTAAGTCACAACCCATTCTGTTTTCCAACTTGCAACTATTATGTGCATTTTTTGTTCCAAACATATAAAGATATTAAAATGCAATGTTTACTCAAACTAAGGGTTGTCATAAAATATGAAGGTGAACTCCAATACATCATTACAATCAAAAAAATAGAAAGTTCTCATTGAACAATAATTGAGAAGTGACTCACAAAACATTATGTTTTCCAACCTGCAACTATTATGTGCATTTTTTGTTCCAATTATGAGTGAAAAAATAGTTTTGAAATGGCGATTGCAGTATACTAGCATAACTATAGTTTTATGCTTATGTAGAGAAGGGGGATTTGTTACTCATGGTCTCTTTATTCTCAAGAGATTCCCAAGGGGTGAACTGCCCTAAACTACCTCAAGGAACAACATGAGGGATTTTTAGAATCAGAAAGAGGTCACAGAGGTTTTCTAAACAAATTGATATATTCTCAGCCAAAAGACGACAGCATGGAATAAGGACGAAAATTTTGCATGCTAGAGTCCTAGATGCACATTGGCATCTTGTACTAATCAAAAATCAAGAATTTCACAAAAAATGACAAACTAGCTACTTCTACTCTAATTTCTAAGAAATATCAAAACGTGAGAATGTAACAAAATGTAAAAGAACTAAAATAAAGTGAAGTAGATGATGAGACTAAAGAGGATAAGAGATAGAAACTTCTCATAGCAACCCAAGTAATGAAGCCTCCATCACATGAATTTCTTCAATACCTGCATGCATAAGACTAAGAGAAAATGTTAGGGCTATATAAAGGTTTGCCTCATCCAAACCCCCATCTTGGTGTTCCCACCTCCATGGACAGCCAAATAGATAGAGAGAGTGATCCAAGTAAGAAAATATGGAGTGATAAAGTAATCCCCGCTCAAGGAGGAGAATCTGTATCACAGGGATGTGATAAACCCAAGATGCTAGAAACCACAAGGTAAGAGAGATATCAGCTGCAAGGCTTAAGGAAGCCAAAGAGAGCAAGGACAAAAGAGAGAGTAGTGAGAGCCAAGAGAGCTACAAAGAGCGTTGTAAGAGCTTGAGTGTGCTACTGTAGCAAGTTGTATGGATTTTTCCAAGCAAGATAGCAAAAGAAATAGAGGAGGAAAAGGTAGGATCCAAATCTAGAAAGATTCAGCAGACCAAATAGATAGAAAAGATAGCATTTAAAGAGGGAAAAGAATCTTCTCGAGTGGTTACAAGGAATCCTGGGCTGCTACCACTAACAAAAGGAGGTGACAAGTGGAAAAAATGCTCAGAAGTATTCATTTGAATGTTGAAAAGTAGTAGGACACTATCGTGGCACGTGGACGTCTGCACGGTGCCTAGTGTCTAGACACATTGCGCTACAAAATGATGAGAACATGAAAAGCACAAGGTTTTATGCAAAGCTAACACGTGAAGATACCTGCTGAAAAGGGGTCTTGGGCATCTTGAGAGGGAAAAAGGCTAATGCAAGGGCTAAACTGAGCCTACACAAATGCTATAGGAGTGGACACTAAAGCAGATGCAAGAATATATGTGAAATTGCAAGGCGTACAATTTTATGACATTAAATTTTTCCCCCACTTTAGTGGGCATATGAATCTATACTAATATGCACGCTGAAGGAAATCTACTAAACATAAATAACATCATGATTCCAAAAGGATATTGTAGAGGAAGTAGATAACTCTTCGAACCAAGGAACCATGCCCCTAGGATGAAGACCTACAAAACAAATGCATTAGGAAAGAAAAACCTTCACAAGACAAGAATGTTAGAACATAAAAATCCATTACATCACGAGGTTAGAACATATAAAAATACATACACACAAGCACACAAAAAACTCAAGGATTTTAGTCAGCAAAATGAAAGAGACCTCGATGTAGAAGGTTGTCTTATTACTATGTGTAGTCCCCAAATTAAAAAAAAATAACACAGAAGAATTATAAAATGAAGATAATAATGTAAGGATTGATTTCTTCAAGATAAAAATGCACCCAAAATTTAGGGAAGCAAGCAATATCGAAGAGAGGAAGAGCATATACTCAGGATGAAGAAGATGCAGATCTTCTATCTGCTATACACAACTAAGAAGATAGTGAATTTGAGAGAGAGATGGAGAAGGTAGAAAGGAATGAAAATTCCAAGAGAGATGGATCCATAGCTCCTTGGACCCAAGGAGAGTTGAAAAAATGCACCACAAATCCGCAGACCTACAGAAGGTGAACAAAAATCTCTATAGGTACTCTCTCTTATAGAGTTGAAAGAATTGCACTGGAGGGCCACAAACCAATGGTGAATAGATCCTGTAGGATGAAAGTTCTTTACAGGTCCTCAGACTTGCAAATAAGGTGGCCCAAGTACTCTCTCCTGAGGGATGCCTAATGTAGGGGACTCCATAGAGTCAAATTGGGTCCTCATAAGCACTCAGTCCTACAAGCTCGATTGAAAAGCAGCTTCACAGGCGCACCTGCAAGGAAACATGTTAATCTGCAAACTAAACATGCTAGGAAAGCTTAACACAAAGGAGCTTTACAAGTTCTTGATATTGCATAGCAAGACTAATTAGAAGAACCCATATCTATTGCAAGCTGCATTATAGGACAGTCAAAAAAAGAAAGGTCTAGTTAGGTTGCACAAAAGCTAGACACCATTGAATTCATTTGAGATAAAAACTTTCAAAGGGGGTCCTCAGGAACACTTCAAGATAGTAAGGGGCCCACTCAAGGGGACACTCCAATTGAAAGATAGAGAGAAGAGAGGGGGTCTTTTAAAGGGCACATGTATCTCTAGAACAAGCTACCACTGCCCCTAACATACAAGGGAGGAGAACCATACAAGATACTTAGAACATACATGATAGAGGTAGACCTCGATACCACTTGTAATTTGAAGAAGAGTTAGGTGCATCAACAAATAAATGAGTGATGACACCAAAATCATCAAGTTTTTGTATTTTATCCTTCAAGGCCTTACATTCACTAGTGGAATGGCTAGGCACTTGATGATATGCGCAAAAAGAATGTTTTTCTTTGTCATGCTTATGAAATTTCTTACATGTAGAAGGAAGAGTAATTAAGTGGGATTTAAGAAGCCTCAACAAAATACTCTCTTGCTTAGATAAAGAATGAGGAGTAGGGATAAGTTTAAGAAACCCCCCCCCCTCAGTGAAGTTGTAAAATCCTCGCGAATCTTTCCTTTTATTTGAAAAAAAATATTAATTTTCTTGGCGAATCTATGCACATTATTAAAAAAAAATGTAAAATCTTGGAAAATATTAATGAATAATTGGTAAAAATAATAATCACAGTGGTAAATCCTAGTGAATAATCACTAAAAATATTAATTACAATGGCGAATCTCCCCTTTAAAAAATTGCATAGTTGGCTGGCATAGTTCCCCCATATATTTTTTATTTTTTGTAATATTGAAGTAGGGCCCTGGGGGCAACAGCCACTGGTGAGGTCAAGGGGCAGCGCCCCTTGTGGGGATCAAGGGGGTAGAGACCCCTTGTGGGGTTCAAGGGGGAAATGCCCCCTCACGGGGTCCAGGGATAAAGGACCCCGCGTGCTCTTGTCACAATATAGGCGGGGTCGAGGGGCAGAGCCCCTCACCACCAAGCATAAATTCACTATCAAAAACGCATTGGAGCACACACAGTTTAAGTATTTTTTTTAA
Source organism: Sequoia sempervirens (assembly GCA_007258455.2). Taxonomy (NCBI): domain Eukaryota; kingdom Viridiplantae; phylum Streptophyta; class Pinopsida; order Cupressales; family Cupressaceae; genus Sequoia; species Sequoia sempervirens. The sequence continues at coordinate 25,480 of VDFB02385538.1, read as the reverse complement.
ATATCACTTTAAAATTAAGACTAAATGAAAAGTGAAATTTTTACCATTGATTAGCTTTTTAATCAAACAGCTACAAGTTGATTTTGCACCCTAATATGCACATGCCTTTTAAAAGGCATGTTGAGGCCCATAATTTGTTTTGGTCTAATTTCGTGCCCTAATACTCGCATTCCATTTAAAAGGCTTGTTGAGGCCCATAATTTGCTTTGGTCCACACGATTAGGTTTAATCATGTGGACCAAAACAAATTCCAGGCCTCAAGAAGCCTTTTAAAAGGCATGTGTGTATTAGGGCACGGAATCAACTTGTAGCCATCTGATTAAACCAATAATCGATGATTTGATGGCAATAAATTAAAGCCCTATTCAAGGCTAAAATATCTCTAAAATTAAATGGTAATTTATTATTGTGGCTATATTGCCCTGAAATTAATGGTAGTAATATAATATTACTGGAAAATTTAATTAATATTTGTAATTATAGTATAAACTACTAGCAAATCAGTTCTAATGACGCATCGTTTACATAGGAAAATTAATCAAGACAAAATTATTTTTATGTAAAAACCTAGAAATTCAACATTGTTTTTAGCTTGTACTATTCACCATTTTTGGAGGTCTCAATTTTAATTATTTTCCAATTGGTGAAGATTTGCAACTAAAGTTTTCCCTGATGAGGAGTAGGAAGCAACCCTTTCTCTTGTGGAGAAAATTTTGACTGCTCACAAGAAGGCATAAAGACACGAATAATGCCAGATGAATTAGTCTGTGAGAATGAAGTTGAGCAGAAACCATGTCAACATTCAACCGTTGTTTCCATTTAGAATGTTAATTCAAGCAACCAAGCCCCGAATTACACTTACAAGGTGTACATTCTATAGGGACCTTAATACCTTATTCATTATCCCACAACCTTTATGCTCATAGCCATATTTAGAGAAAATATTAAAGCTAGGGCCATAACATGCTTGCAAATATTAAGAAGGACGATGATCTTCATCGAGAGCATTATTCTAACAATGGGGATCACACTCTTCTATGGGATCACCACCAACCTCCTTGATAGGAGTACTAGAATTAGCCTCTTCAGCAAAATTGTGATCATCTTCCTCAAAGGATGATCAACACTAAGAAGATTACAATTTATGTTCACGTTATCTTGAGATACAGAAGAATAACAATCTTTGATAGCGGGTTTGAATGATGTTACCAGAAGGTCTAACTGGATCATGGTGACTTTATATTCTCCACTGAAGGATTTCATAAATTTTAGAGAACCCCAATCATCACCAAGACATGAATTCTCTTAAGAAGAGGTAGGAGTAGACTTAAGATTTCTTTCTTCAAAAGGATCTTCTTTAGGGACATCTATCTCAAGAGTATCCTTTGTGATAGGTATTGTTGGAGTAAACATCAACATATTGGAAGACAATGAAGGAATAAGAGTAGGCACAACCAAAACTTGACTAGCAGCTGCCATCTCACATAAGTGCATAGCCTCAAGGTCAACCCTAACTGTGACTACTCGATTATTGCAAATAAACTTAATAGATTTATGCAATGAAGATGGAACTACACCCATAGCATGAGTCCATGGTCTACCAAGAAAAAGGTTAAATGGCAACTTTTCTAACATAACATATACGAGGGTGGGTACGGTAACTATTCCCAACCTCAAAGGCAAGACTATCATGCCTAGGGCTTTTTGACTGACATTATTGAACCCATGAATGTCAACACAAGAAGCATTAAGAGAAGTTGAATCAATATTAATCCTATTCAATAGATCAATGCTACACACATTGAGTGTTGAACCAATGTCAACGAGAGTACATCTAATTTCGATATTATTAATGTTAACTATAATCATCAGAGGATCTGCTTGCTTCTGTACTTCCAGAGATGGGAGTTCTTGTGGATAGAATGTAATATTCAACGAATCCACTCGAATATGAGCTATCAATGCATCAACATCTACTAGCCTAGAGGAAGAAGGCAAGACAATCTTTTGCAAGGTTTCCTAAAGCATACCTTGATAAACCAAAGCCAACTGTAGTAATTCTCATAGTGAGATCTTGGTAGGAGTAACATGGAGTTGCTCAACAAGATCATAATCACTAGGTGCTTTATTCATGGGTTTAGATGTTGAAGGAAAACTTGGTTGAGAAGGTGGTAAAGAGATAGGCTGATCAACATTTTTTTATTCCTTCTAGTATTATAAGTATGGGCTAATGCTCTATAAGAGGGAGCCTTAGAAATATCAAAATAATCGCTATCAAATGGGACACTGTCAATAGAACAAGTCATTTTAGGAGAAGGAATAGTTGGATTCAGATAAATAACATGTCTCTTAGGCATTTGAGGGGTAGCAGTGACAGATTATATTTAGAGACTCATCACAACTAGTGGAATAATTATTCAAAGAAATATTCTCAACATCAACCCAGGGAGGATCATATGTGGAAGGAGATTCATCACTCACCAATGCATCATCTCTAGAGGAGAGTTCATTGGAATAGAGAAGAGATTAATCATTCACTAATGCATCATCTCTAGAAAAGAGTACATTGGAATGAAGGGTATATAGAGTAACATTAAGAAAATTATCAATGATTTCATCTTCTTGCAACAAAATATCCTTCAACATAAGAGGAATTTGATGAGAAGGATCAAAGATACCGAGTGACATGGGTAAAGCCAAGTCACCATCACATGCATGAAATGGAACATCTTTAACATTTTGAATATAATTAGATACTAAACTCATAAAAGGAGATACTAAATTCATTTTGAAAATAGTATGCTAACTATAATAAACAAGTCAGCTAACCCAGAGTAGTCTACAGGTGATAGAACTGAGAAAAACCAAAAATCCATTTTTTTAGATTTTTTTGGTATTTTCTAGGTTCTAGTAATTTGCATTTTTAGAGGTCTTTAGAGTAGAATTTCAGGTTGAAACTTGTGTTGGTCCCTAAAATTTTCTTAATGAAGGAATATTATTTTAGGTACTAAATTAGTCCTCTTGAAAACCTTTCCAATGGTGTAAATGGCTCTAAATTCCTATCACTGAGTCAAAAGTTAGGACCCCAGAAAGTTGGGGTAAATAAATTCCTAGTTTTTTGAAAAAAGTAGTGGTTCATGTCGAGTTCACCAAAATGTAGAGAAGGTGGATTCGCTACTCATGAGTCTCTTTATTCTCAAGAGATTCCCAAGGGGAAAATTTCCCTAAACTACCTCAAGGAACAACGCGAGAGAGTTTCAAAATTAGAAAGAGTAGGTCACAGAGGTTTTTTGGACAAAATGATGAATTCTCAGCCAAAGGACGAAAGTGTGGAATAAGGACAACAGTGTAGTGCACTAGAGTCCCAAACACACATTGGAATCTCATACTAACTAGAAATCAAGAATTTCATTAAAAACAATAGAGTGGCTACTTCTACTCTAATTGCTAAGAAATCTCAGAATGTGAGAATGTAACAAAATATAAAAGAATTGAAATAAAGTGAAGTAGATGATGAGACTAAAGTGGATAAGAGATAGAAGCTTCTCATAGAAACCCAAGTAATGAAGCTCTAGCACATGAATGTCTTCAATACCTGCATGTGTAAGATCAAGAGAAAATTTTGGGGATGTATAGGGGTTTGCCTCAGTCAAACCATCGTCTTGGTGTTCCTACCTCCACAAACAACTAGATAAATAGAGAGAGTGAGCCAAGTAAGAAAATATGGAGTGATAAAAGCAATCCCTGCTCAAGGAGGGGAACCTATATCATGGGAATGTGATAAATCCTAAGATGCTCGCAAGCAAAAGGTAAGAGAGATATCAGTTGCAAGGCTTAAGGAAGCTAAAGAGAGCAAGGACAAAAGAGAGAGTGGCAAGAGCCAAGAGAGCTACAAAAAGCATTGTAAGAGCTTGAGTGTGCTACTACAGCAAGTTGTATGGAGCTTTCCAAGCAAGATAGCAAAATAAATAAAGAAGGAAAAGGTAGGAGCCAAAGCTAGAAAGATTTAGTATACCAAATAGATGGAAAAGATAGCATTTAAATAGTTAAAAGAAGCTTCCCAAGTGGTTACAAAGCATTTGGGTTGTTAACACCGACAAAAGGAGTCGACAAGTGGAAAAATGCTCGAAAGCAATCATTTGAATGTTGAAATGTCCTAGGATGCTAGCACAGTGCATGGACATCCACATGGTGTGCTAGTGTCCAGATACATCATGCTACAGAACGACGAGAATGGGAGAAGCACAAGGTTTGACGCAAAGCTAACGTGCGAAGGTAGCTGTTGAAAAGGGGTCCTGAGCATATTGAGAGTGAAAAAGGCTGATGCAGGGGCTAAAATGAGCCTACAAAAATTCTAGGGGAGTGGACACTAAATCAGATGCAAGAATGTATGTGAAATTGTAAGGAGTGCAATTTTATAAAATTATAGCTTGAGCTGACTATGTCGTATTTAAGTCTACTTTATTTGGTTTTTTATACTAATAGAGAGGGATCTTTAAGGAATCTCACCTATATAATATCAAAAAACCATCAAATATCCAATACGAGTACAAGCTACAATAAATACATAACAAAACTCCAAGAGGTTGAAGGAGTAGAGATGAAGGTAAGGAAGTCACTATGATAAAAAGGTGAAGCAACTAACAAGCTTGAAAAAAATTTAAGCATATAAAAAACCTCGAAGGAACAGGCGCAACTTATTAATAGATCCAAGAAACAAGATATAGTCATGATAAAAGAAACTAGGAACCTAAAATTTGGTGACACCCCAATCTCCTAGCCCAACACAACCTTAGACAAAGATTTCAAAACAATAGATTGACATTTTAACCTTGTGTTACTATCATGACTTGTTTAAAAGGTGAATTTTTACAATCACCAAAGTTAGCCAAGGGCTTAAAATAAAAACCATGAATAATGTCTTGTTTCTTCCTACCATGAATCAAATTATTTCCTACCAAAGTTGGAAAATCAAATGTGCTTGCAACCTCTAGGGTGTTGTTCTTATAAGATATAAATAGGGTTTTCACCACTTTTTGAATGTCTGAGGTAGAAAGATGAAAGAGAGTGAAATTATTACTACAAGTCCCGCATCTCATGCTAAAGGGACTTAACATCACTCAGTAGACAAGGGGATTGAGAAACATTGCAAGAACGAAGACTTGCCAAAGTAGCATTCTCCAATGACACCTCCTCATTACTGTCTAGCAGAAAATCCTTGCCAAGACCTGATGCAAATGATATAGAGACAATTGGATCCTTAGGATGGAGCACTAGACCCATTTTCAATCCAACCACACACCACAATGGAGACCACTATTGTACCTCAAAATAATACTCTTTCGAACTATCTAACTTGTACCCAAATTACATCTAGTACAAACCAAATGTTCTTCCATGAAGTTCTCAGGAATCTAGTATCTCTATCAAAAACTATTTATACACCACTACAAAAACATAATCATGACCTAGCCAAAAAATCTACCATAAAAGGCATTCAACTTTAGCTAGCAAAATGATTATAAGATAAAACTTTGAGATTCCTGGGACAAAGACTTTGTCAGAGGCCCATACTTTTTTCTCCAAATTATGAATGTAGTTGTCTAGATGTAAAATCTCATGACAATATTTTTCATAAATTTAAACACTGAGATAATAGTTAGCATATTGCTAGTCATCTTTCAATTGAATGTTGGGAAAATGTGTCTCAACCTTGTAATTATATATGGTTTATTTTTGATAGGTGGTGACTGATCATGTAAATACTATACACTCGTAGCAAGACGTGGGGTTTGGGACATTGCCTGGATTTTTTTTCATTGACATGTCAAGGTTTTCTCACTGACACATCAAGGATTTTTCCTTCTAATACATTAAGCTTTTTTCATTAACATGTCAAATAAAAAATGACCTTGTAAAACCCTAATTCTATAAGGTTCCAAAAAGCTTGTTATAAGCAGTTGGGATGTATGTGGATGCTCAGGTGTATTTTGAGAGTTTGATAGCAGTTTTGTTGTCTCTTGATCTCTAGTGGTGATAATCTTGCGAGAAGCTTGATCTAAAAGTATATTACCCTAATTCTATAAGGTTCCAAAAAGCTTGTTATAAGTGGTTGGGTTGTATGTTGATGCTCAAGTGTATTCTGAGAGTCTGATAGTAGTCCTGTTGTCTCTTGATCTCTAGTGGTGATACTCCTGCGAGAAGCTTGATCTGCAAGTATATTACAAGTAATCTTTTGATTTCTACATAATATATTGAGCAGCTTTTGGAGTGTAGGGTTTTTCTCCTGAAAGGATTTTCCCCACATAAATCTTTGTGTTGTGGTATACATGATATTTGTGTTTATTTATGTTTAAGTTTTTGTAACTATTAAAGATCTATAAAGCTTTACATTTTTCTTCTCTCAAGATTAGTGTAGGAATTTGTTCTGATACCTTAACTTCCTTACAAGTGGTATCAAAGCTTGATCACCTTTGGTTTCAGTTGTGGTTTGTTGGGTTTTTTGAACTAATCCATATTTGAGTGGGAGCCTGTGTAGAAGACACTTTGTGATCTTGTTACAAGAATTTTTAGATGGCAAGTTCATGAGGGAGAATAGAGGTGGAGAAATTTTTTGGAAATAATTTTGAGATATGGAAGCTAAAGATGCAGGATTTGTTGATAGATTGAGATGTGTAGGATGTTGTTAATGAGAATGTTTCAAGGCCTCTAGATCCTACTCAAGCTACTCAATATGATGTTATGGACTATAAATCAAAGGGTCTAATCAAATTGTTCTTGGAAGACTCTATTTTAATTAATGTCCATGAAGAGACCTCTACACAGAAACTATGGAAGAAGCTTGGTGAGATGTATAAGGGTAAATCTTTAGTGAACAATATTTTCTTGAGGAAGAAGTTGTATTCCTTGAGAATGGAAGAGGGAGGATGAATCAAAAACCACCTAGAAGTATTCAATATGTTGGTGGCTCAATTGGCATCAGTTGGTGTCAAAATGAATTAGGAGAAATGTTAGATATTGCTTTGTTCTTTGCCTGATTTGTGGGATTCTCTTGTTATGGCTATTGCGAGTACTTAAATGTTATATTGAAGACTGGAGATGTGGTGGTTTCTTTTCTTTTTAAAGATATGAGGAAGGTATCCATAATTTCCAAGGAGGCCCTAAATGTTCATGGAAGACCTAAGGAAAAAGACAAGATGAATGAGAAGCATGACAAATCCAACTCCAAGGGGAGATATAAATATCCTGGAAAGTCCAAATTTATTTGCTAGAACTATGGTAAGCTTGAACATGTTCATAAGGAATGCAAAGAAGAAAAGAAGAATCAAAAGAAGAAATTTGATTCTAATTTCAAGTCTAAGAAGGAAGATGGTGACACATTCATTGCAGCTTTGGCAACTTGTGCAGGTAATGATGCATGGTTAATTGACTCAGGTGCATCTTTTCATATGACCTTTAATAGAGATTGGTTTTGTGAATATGATGAATTTAATGGAGGTAAGGTGTACTTGGATGATGATTCTCATTTAGAAATTTTTGGTCATGGTAAATTTAAAATCAAGTTTCTTGATGGTAGAATAAAAAGGATTAATGGTGTGTTGCATATCCCTAGATTAACACGAAATTTTTTATCTGTGAGAAAACTAATAGATGCAGGTGTGCAAGTAGTATTTTTTGATGCAGGATGCAAGATGGTTATATGTGTTATGGTGATTGCTAGAGGTGTCAAATATGGGACATTGTATAATCTTGATGCATGTACTATTGTGTGCAATAGTACTTTTGTGAAAATAAACTTTGTAGAAGAAGTGAGGGTTTCACCTTCAGTAGATGGTCACGGCTTTTGGGTACCCAAGGGTGCTATTTCTTTAGAGACAAAGTTACCTATAGAGAAAACTATGTTATGGCATTAGAGACTTGGCCACATTGGAGAAAAGGGTCTAAGGACCTTGAAAAATAAAAAACCTTGTTGAAGGTTTGTTTGATTGTAATCCTGAATTTAATTTCTATGACCATTGCATTTATGGAAAACAAAACTGCATTTAGTTTTACTCGAGTTCTCATAAATCTTGTGGTGTATTGGATCTTCTTCATTTTGATGTATTTGGTCCTATAGATGTTCCTTCAATTGGTAAATCCACATAATATGTTTCATTTATTGATGATTATAGTAGAAGGACATGGGTATATTTTGTAAAGAGTAAATCTGAAGTTTTCAGTCAATTTAAAGAATTTAAAGCAATGGTTGAGTTGCAAACTGGAAAGAAAATAAAATTTTTGAGGACTAATAATGGCTGTGAATTTTTCTCTAATTATTTTGATAGATTTTGTAGAGATTGTGGTATTCATAGACAGAAGATAACTTTGTATTCTCCACAACATAATGGAGTTGCAAAAAGAACGAATAGGACATTGATGGAGGAGGCTAGGAGTATGTTCAATGGTGTTGGCCTAGAACTAAAGGCTGAAGTTTTTGCCACTGCCTGTTACCTGATTAACAAGTCTCCTACATCAACTCTTGTTGATAAGATGCCTATAGAGGCATGGTTGAGTCGTAAGCCTTCATTAATACATCTTAGAGTTTTTGGTTGTGAGGCATATGCACATGTTCCAAAGGAGAAGTGAACAAAGTTGGAGAACAAGGTTGTGAAATGTATCTTCATCGGATATAGTTATGGTGTGAAAGGATACAAGCTTTGTGATCCTATTGCACAAAAGGTAATACATAGTAGAAGTGTTATTTTTAGAGAAACGAAGCCTTCTTCTATTACATTGCAACCAAAACAAAGTAAACAAGAAGATGTGATTCAATTTCCTTCTACACCTGAGAAAGTTGAATCGAGGCCCAAAGATAGACAAGAAGTTGAGGAGAGCTCATCTAGCTCTAGATCTTCAGAAGAGGAGGAAGAACCTCCAACTCATCTTGTTTGTAGGTCTACAAGGCATAGACAACCACTTGAAATGTATTCACCTGATGATTGGAGATGTATTTTTGCTTTGAATACTAACATGGATGAACCCAAATTAGTAGAAGAGGCACTAGGTATGAATGATGTAGAATCCTAGAAGATTGTTGTGGATGAAGAAATGACATCTTTGAAAAAAAATGATACATGGGATCTTGTACCATTACCCGAAGGATGAAAACCTGTTGATTGTAAATGGGTGTTCAAGAAAAAGATTGGTTTAGATGGAGGTATTGAGAAGTACAAAACAAGTTTGGTTATGAAGGGTTACTCTCAAGTTGAGGGAGTTAATTATGGTGAGATATTTTCTCCTGTTGCAAAAATGACATCCATTAGATTTTTGCTTTCTATTGTTGTTGCTTATGATTTAGAGGTTGAGCAAATGGATGTGAAAACTTCTTTCCTTCATGGTGATTTGGAGGAGGATATTTATATGACACAGCCAGAGCACTATGTGGTGAAAGATAAAAGTAAGTTTTCAAATTGAAGAAATCTTTGTATGGCTTAAAATAGAGTCCTAGGATGTGGTACCAAAAATTTGATACACATGTGTTGAGTTTCATATTTGAGTGTTTTAAATCATATCATTGTGTTTATTTTAAAACTAATGGTGATCATTTCCTATTTATTGCATTATATGTTGATGATATGCTATTTATTGGTAGAGGGAATGGTATGATTTCAAAACTAAAATCTCAACCTGCTACTAAAATTGAAATGAAAGATCTTGGTACAGCTAAACACATTCTTGGGATGGAAATTAAAAGAGATAGAGTGAATAGAAAGCTATGGCTTGGAAAAATCAAGTATGTCAACTTAATTTTATAGAGATTTAATATGTAGGATCGTAGAACATTGTGTGTTCCTGTTTTAGTTGTGTTGATGTCGAAAGTTGACAAGGTAACCGTACTTATGGGAAACTCAGTTTATGGGGAACCTTTTTGTGCTAAATTGAGTGACCTCTAGATTTTTAAAGAAGATGACTTCTTCTATAATGGAGTTTGGGAAGGGAAAAGGAAACAATCATATAAAAACAAATTCTAAACTAAGGCGATGTGCCAAGACTTAAAAATAGGCACGATAAATCATAGATTTAAGGGCCCAATTGGTAATTGTGATGTTCTAGAAATGCAGAAACTAAAGATTAAAGTATAGATAATCTATTCATTGACATAAAATAACATTGCATACATTCCTACAGCCAAGAAGAGTCATAAGACATGATCTAGACTAGAAAAATTGCATTCAATTTATAGAAGTTCTCAAATGAAACATCTAGACAATAGCAGCACTATCTAAAGATAATCAAATATCATAAAAGAACAGAAAGGCCGAACAATTGGCATAGTCTAAGATTCTTTGCAATAAAAATAACAATAATAAAGGCCTGGTGTCTTTCCTAAAATTAGTGTTCTTCTAAAAAATTCAGACCCTTCCCTCAAAACAGAGAGAAGTATATATTGCTGAAAAGTTCCACCACCTTGGAGAGAAGTAACAAAAAAGTTTTCATGATCTTTGGAAATGATATAGAATTGAGTATATCTCTAGGTCATTGCAAAAAAAAAGATTCAAAACAAAGCATCTGGTCATTCTAGGCTCAAATGCATCCTCTGCAAATGATGGTGGTGGTCCCAACAAGGTCAAGTAGGCAAGTGTCATCACCCCGTAAAGTAATTATGACACATGGTGGCCAGTCGCAGCATTTGGTTCGCTTTATTCATTGCCCAAATACAAAACCCGTTGAAGAGACATGTGGCAGCATAGCGCAACCCGTGTGAATCTTTATCTTTCGCCATTGAAAACATACACCAAGGTGAAACGTGGTGGGTGGGCAGAGCTTTACTCAAAAGTGAATGGAAGCAATCATTCATTGTGTGCAGTGATGACACATGGAAGTATAGTGAGGATTCCCAAAATGTGAAGGAAAGGAAAATTTTTGGGAGCGTAGAGTAGACACATGGAGGAGGCAATGTATTTTGACAAAAAAAAGGCCGAGTGGCTTATTTGTGATGCGTGGACCAATACTTAGAGAAAAAATATACCCAAAGGGAGCTTATTGAATATTTCTTCATAGATTTTGGCGACTACCAGAGGCGTATCGCTTGAGGAATGAAGAACCCAAAATTTCTTTGGTTTATAGACCAAAGCACCATTCACTAGGTGACAGAGTTAGAGCTTGGAAAGAGCCACCTACAATGGTGACCAATCATCCTCAGATGGCTTGTCTATATTGTGGAAGTTCTCTTGTTCTCCACCCAGTTCAAGTGCTTCCTTATAAGGCAGTGTCTCAGGAAAATTGGCCCCTACCTTGCAATGAAAGAATAGTTGTGCAAGAGGATGAATAAGCCCCTCAATGCTAGTTGCGGTGGGAGGTTGGCTAAAACTCTGGAAATCATTCAGGTCATTTTTCTTCTCCTCTATTATTTCTGCAATTTGTTTGGCTATAGCAATAGATCCATCTTCCAAGAATGGAGATGGAAGACCCATCTCACTTAACCTGGAGAAACTCTCTCGCATGTTGCCTATCATTTGGTTTAGAGTAGCTACGACTGCACTAGTGCACTAGAAGGTCGAGTGACAATAGATAAACTTTTTTTCCATCTAGGCGGCATCTTCCCAATCTTTAATTCCTTCTTTGGAAAGGTCCTCATCAGAGACCAAATATAGCTTGGTGAGCAGATCATTTGCTTCTGAAACCTTTTCCAAGATAAACTACGGAAAATGCTCAATTCTACTATGAGCCTCTTGGCTCAGTTTTGCTATTTTGGTGATGAACTGAAGAGTGGGCTATAGAGTTAAGCAAAAAAAATTAATCTTTTCCCAATGAGAAGTATACAACTGCCTAACCAGTGGAACAAGATCTGGCTATGCAGGGGAGGCTAGGAGAGAGCTTTTAAGAGAAGCAATCTCTGCATCCTTTGAGTTAATGACCTTGGCCAATTCTGCACTTTTTCTTTTTTCAAACGTCAGTTGCTCTCCGGAGCTACTCATTTCTTTATGCCAATTTTCCTCAGCTTGGGAGTGGTTTTCCAAATGCATGTCAAGAGAGGACTTTGTATCTTGAAATTCTTTTTCTAATTGGGCTTTTCGTCCCTCAAATTCAACATCTTTCTCCTATAAATTTTTCTCATATTGAATTCGCTGATGCTCTAAGGTGTCATTATTTTGTGCCATCCCTTGATCATATTCAATGTGACACTGCTCCAACTCCTTGTTCCTTAGCTACAAATTTTTCTCTGCCTCTAGATTCTTAGTACGTAGCTCATTAACCATAACAGGGTTGATAGTTTGAACTTTCGCAAGCTCCCCCTGAAGTCTATTCCTTTCATTCTCTGCTGCCAGTACCCTCTCTGTCAAACGCGCAACATCTGCTTCTAGGGATTTTTCCTTTTTCTCCAAAAAACTAGCCTTTTCCCTTACTAATTTAAGTTGCTCATCCATTTTCTTCAACTGGCGACCAATCTTAAGGAAGCCAGAGGTGACCACCCATTGTGTTTCCTCCATAAGCTCAACATTATCATGTGGTTAGGCCACCTTAATGTCAATCCCTATTGCATATACCTCATAGTCTTTTAGACGCATCTCCGCTTGTGGCTTGGTTACCGTTGGGTACATGGTTGCAAATTTTAGCTCCTACAGGGTCTCATCATAGAGAGTTTGCATTTTTGGTTCCATAGGCTTACCATCATCCTTTTCCTTGCACTTTTGTACTAAATTTTCACATGCCTCCTTTCCAAAGTCAATATGTGCCATGAATAGGGCTAGCGATGAGACTTTCCTACCTTCAAAAGGAGCATTGGAAGGTAGGGCATATGGATAGGTAATTTTGATAGGCCAGAGCATTTGCTTCTTCTAGAGAGTGAGAGTTTGTGGGGAGAACGGGGCACATTCCAAAGCTTGGTTTGAGAACTAGCATAAGCGTTTTCCACTTGCCAAGGTTCAATTGGTGAACCAGCAGGAGGACTCATGGGCTAAAATGGTGAAGGAGTTGTCATCGTGGAGTCGGCCTACTATGAGGGAAGAGGAAGATTTGCGGTAATAGTAGAAGTAAGGGTGTCAGAAATGAGTATGCCTTTGGAAAGTGAGGCAAGGAAGATTTGAGTGGCAGCAGCTGGCGTAATGGTTCACAGAGGAGTAAAGGTGGGTGGAGTGACCTGTGAGAACTGGGTGAAACCTCTCGCATGTGTTGGATCAAAGGTGGGAAATGGAGGGCTAGCACTCATGGCTGGGATTGCAGCAGAGACAGTGGGGGATACCAAGGACTAAGAAGTAAGAGAAGGAGAAAAATTTACCTGCTGACTAATTGATGGTGTCCCTTGACTCGTTAGTGACTCTTCCCCTTCTTCAGGAACATGGCTAGTTGCAAGCACCTGTCCTCCGATAGGTTCTTGTGAACTCTCCCCAACAGTAGCCTTTTTTCATTGTTGCTTTGCGGGTGGGATTTCCCCAGCCTTGGTAGTTACTGTCGGTTGTTGTTGTGACACTCTAGTTACCTTAGTGGCCCAAGTGAGTGTATGTGAATCCATCGATACATTAAACTGCACATTTGTGGCTACAAAGATGGGTTGTCCAGAGCTTTTCTCTTGTGGTGTAGAGGATGCGAAAGAAGTCATTTCTTCTTCTTCTTGTTCTTCGAACCCACCTTCCTAGTGATTTCCTTTATTGGTACTAGATTCAGAGCTAGGATGCTCCTCATCCCACCATTTTTCAAATTCTTTGTCCTCCTTCAAACTTTCATACGGAGCATTCAATTGTCTTGTCTCTTGGTGATATTTCCATAAAGCTTCTATCTTCTCATCAATCCATTCCTCATCCTTCTGTAACTTGTTGTACATGGTGCATTCCATCTGGACACTATCCTTAGCCTCCACCACAACAAAGTAAAACTTGTGCCATGGCTCTTTGTTATCCTGTGTGGGAACACATGCTAGTTCAACAAAAACTTCATCCTTATCCGCCCGCGGGTTGCGCCTCTTTTCCCAGTAGGGTCGATGAATGTCAGTAACCTTCATGTGCAGCTATGGTAGATCATTGAAAGGGTTGTACTCCCATTTATCACATACCAAAACCAACCCTAAATGAGCCATTTTATCCTACAATAGTTGATGTGATTGCTTCTTTACCAGAGTCATTGTTTTGAAGCTCTTCGGACAAGTGAAGAATCCTTGCTTCTTGACGCTTTGGCTACTACATAAGGTATAATCAATAATACATACCTATCGATACATTTCAAGCGCAAGAACCCTATTCGTGACATAGGCTGGGAGTAGAAAAGGTTGATCGGTGAATCCCCACATCTGGAGAAGCGTGAAATCCACTCCAAAGAACCAGTCACAAGCAAGAGTGAAACTCTACATATATCCGGTCTAATCTATGTTGAGTCAGATTATGTCACTTCCTCAAAAATCTTGCAAGACCAGAGTTATAAAATAATCTAAAAACACATAGTAATCATATGTCATGGAAAGAAAGGGTGTGCATGTGGATACTAGCTTCCTCCTCTGCTTCTCATCAAAAATAGGAAAATAAAAATATCTGTCGAAGAAGTCAGGGTTTTGATGCAAGAACATATGAACCAAGAAGGAGATAAATCTAAACTTCCCTTCCATTGGGTAATTTTCTATTTACCGTATCATTTCCTCCATGAGGAATTAGGCGAAATCATACCAAAAGATATTGTGTTTCTTGCAGAATTGGAAAGAGGACCCCAGTTGAAAGGCCTCCACCATCTCGTTGGAGTCTCGGCTGCACACAAATGCTAGCATCAACAAGGCATTATACATGTCTTCAATAAATGAATGGTGTGGCAACAAGATACTTAGTAGCTTAGCACCTAGGATTCCCTTCTTTCCAATTTCCTCCATTAGGAAATCTGGGCCCTTTTTCATCACCTTCCAAGTGTTTTCTCCTTTAGCAGGAGAGAAGGACTCAATTTGCTCCTTTCTGGTACCTGGGTCTGGGATATGTATAGCATGTGCCAAATGGCTTGTGGGTTGATGTTAACATTTAAGGTTCGACCCTCAATGCAGTGGGTGTTCGGGTTATAACATTGAATGGTGGCATCAACTATCTCCGACCAACAATGTACCAGTGGGACCATGTATTGCAGAAGTCTGTTTTACCATACCTTTTTTATTGTTGATATGGTTTCCCAAAATTCCCTCATCCTTGCACAGGTTGCTTCTCTTAAAGACTTAGGGTTTTTAGTAAGGTGTGGGTCATGAATATTATCCCATTTTTCCTCAATCCTTTTATGGTTTCTATAACCTTTGGGCCTATCTAGCTGCATTGTATTTTCCCTCTTCGGCCTGCCTAGTATACTAGATGTAGCATATGGTAAATCTTCATCGATATACATAGCCTTTGATGACTGTATAGATCGCAACAAGGATTGGTCAGCTTCCCCCTGAGTCTACTGTGATGAACTCTCTAACATTTTTCTCCTCAGATGAAAGCTTCTACAGGTTTTGAATTCTTTGTAATTTTTCCTTGGCTCTGGATATGCTAAAACTTCTCTTCACTTGGCTGAGCGTATTTCAAAAGACATTTAACAATTAAAAGTTTTGTAGGAGATATTTAGCTATCTTTCCTCAAGATGGTAGAAGAAAGTGGGCTTTTTGCATTTAATTTGGCATGTACTACCAACTCCTTGCTTCGGGCAAAAATAAATTACTTTCCATTTAGAAGTGATAAGAATTCATTATCGTGTTTGGCAACCGTGTGATACGATGTGATTTCCTTTGAACTTGAGTCATCGATTTTCCTACTAACCTTGCATTAGCATGCACTGGCAATTAATATCCCAGATGTAATGATAAAGTCAAAGCAAATGACCACCATCTAAAAAGATATGAATCCTACCTTGGGTTCTGGGAAATGCTTGTGAGGTGACACAATAACCTACAAACCATGCAGCTTACTGCCGATGAGTGCCACCATTTTTAAGCTAATTAATTAGCTCTCATTAACTCTGCATGCATTGAGTCATACTTTAACAAATGCAACTAGTTAGGAAATGTGAGTAAACCCAGGAACACTTTTCAAGCCGACACTTGGTTACCATCACATTTTTTAGAAGTAGATTAGCATTCTTTTCCTCATTTTCTCTATAAATAGGCCTCTAAGTAGTGAGAAAATCACACTTATCATTTGAGAAATTTTTAGCAATAGGTCATTTTCTTAGTATTTGGCTTTATTACTGGCAAGGTTCTCATAGACTAAGTTGAAGGTAGCTTTTAGAAGTAGTTAGCAAGTAATAGTAGTGTGTCAGTACCATGGATACTCCTATTAGGCTAGTGTCATATAAGTCACAAACAACTTTCCTCAACAAGATTTCTACTAGGCGTTTGAAGAGGATGACAAAAAATAAACACTCCCTGGCTTTGATTGCCATGAAGTGGGTTTTGGGTTGGGACTGTCTGGAGTATGAAGACAAATACCGTGTCAATACTAACATTTTCTTGTACTTTGTTGTGTCTATGTTGGATATTAGTATCCCCAAGCCTTTGATTTTGAAGTTAATTAAGGAAATATTTCTTAAAAAGTACCTGAATGGTCTAGGTGAAGTTGTTGCTCACACTGTGTATGGGGTAGGCCTACCAACAGCCAATGACCTTCGGTGCTATATTGAGGAAGAAGCAGTCATCTTGTGGCTGTTGTTTCTTAGTGGATTCCACCTCCAGACACATGATGAGCACCAATGGAGGGTTACCTAGGCCTTGCACTTTTTTTCTCCATCCACAATGTAGTGCCATTCTACAACATTGATTGGTACACTGGCTTCAAGAACCTGGTGTTCGCTTTGCCAATGGCGATTACTCTAAATGATTATGCTTCTACTGCTGATGTACCTACTGATGAAGATGCGGTAGATGCTATTGTTAATGCATCAATTGTTGTTTCCCATGCTATTGGATGACCCATTTCTAGTTTTTTGTATATAAGCCTGAAAAAGGCCATAGACATAGTATATATAAAAATAATATCATGTATGATCATATACTTTCTCTAGATTATGGCTCTTTTAGCCATTCTCACCATGTAAAAATGAAAGAATATATATAATGACATATATCTTTAAAAAATACATGGCTCCTTCTCTTTCATCATATCCATTGTATGGGTTCCTTTTCATTTAGCATATTTGGTTGATTTCCCTGGCATATGGGTGTTTTCCTTGATTATTTTTGCAAAATTATATCACTACTCTATTCCCTGCAATAATGGGTCACTTTTCCGCCAAAACACGAATTAATTCTAAAAAAGACCGGCCAATAGAACAAAAGAGGAAAGGAAATAAAAGCATTATTAACATGTGTACAATAGTAAAATTTTGCAACTTAATGGAATAGTTTAAGATGAATCCTATTGACTGGAATTCCCAAGGCTTCCTATTCCATGCTTTCTAATTCAAAAGCATTATGTTCTTTGCACTTAATGATCTTAAATGGACCGTCCCATAGGCTATTAAACTTTCTATGCCGACCCAACTTAGCATCCCTTTCATTAAATTTCAGCACTAAGTCTCTGCACTTTAGGCTTTGGTCGGACACCCCTCTTGTCAAACCATCGCTTGACTACTTGCTGGCAGTTTGTCATGGCTATTAGAGACTTCTCCCTTTTTTCTTGTACCTCTAAATGTTCAGCAAGCCAAACCTCCATGGCATCATTTTGTTCTATCTCGAGGGATTTCAAATATTTAAGCATTAGAATCTCCATAGAGATAGGCAACAGTGCCTCTTTCCCGTATACCAAATCATAAGGCGAAGTCTTAAGGACTTGCTTAGGAGTTATGTGGTCTTCCCAAAGCATCTGAGGCTTTTTGTGTTATTCTCAAAATGGAACCAATTTTGTAAGTGATCCGCATTCAAGTTCTTGTTTTTTGACTCAACTAGACTGCTTCCCTACGTGTAATGATAGATAGGTTGGATTGAGACAATCACACCTCAACGCTTCTAAGTCTCACCTTTGGTAACCCCTTGGTGTCACTTCCTCCACCACTCAACCTATAGGTCCCCTGCTATTTAGGCACCCCTGGTTCATTTTCCAACCCTTCTATCAATTCAAATCCACAAACCAAGCCCAAACTTGGTGCTCTTCCTCTCATGCAATTCCTAGCCCTTGATACTCTTAAAGACTAGCTCATCTCCAAATACTCCCTAATCTTGTTGCAGGGGTGTGAAAATCTTCCATGGCTTCAAAAACCATCTAACAAGGGCTTCTAATCAACCCCCATTCACTAGTTCTCCATCGCTTTCAAGAAAATGCTTTTCTTGGGTTTGAAAGGCTAGTAGCCTTGAGCCCCAATTAGGTCACTAAACAGGGGAAAAATGCTTTTCCTACCTAAACCTACCAAGGAACCTAGTTCTTTGCTTGGAAAATGTGGTTCACATACCCTCACCTCCAAGATTCTTGTGGTTTCCAGGCTACTTAGGCTCCATACTGTCTAGACACCAAAAAGGTCAAGAAACTTGGGTTTCCTTAGCTTTCTCAGGCTAATTCAAGACTGGTGAAAAGTTATTCATTAAAATGGATTGTTAAAGGATCTTCCTTGTCACCATGCAGAGCCAAGACACTCCCCTAAATCATCAAAAAATAATTTCTTAAAAAACTTCACTCCCCCTACAAACTATTCATGCTGTCCTCAAGCCTTTCCTAGCCAGGTTCTCACTGTCTCGCCTAGGGTAAGCCCTTTCTCTTGACTCTTGCAACCACAAAAAAACTAACTCCTACCATATTTACAAGTGTGGAGGTAGGGAACATTTCACAAAAGGCTGTACAAATTGTACAGTGGGAAGGTTCTCTAAGCCTCCATCTTTCCAACACAGCTTGATTCAGCACATAAAACACAAAAATTTAAAGTATTTACAGTTGCAAGTTAAAAATACCCTACAAAAGAAAAAATAAAGGCTTCTCAAGTTTTTATAAGCCTCACGCTACATGCCATAGACAATAAAATATAGAATCACACCATAAAAAAATCAGTTTCAACACAAGAATACAAAAAAACTGCCTTTCCAACGGGGTTTTCTACAATTTCTCAAAACACAATCCATACCAAACTTTCTGACCTTGCAAAAAGGTTGAGGTTATCATTAAATATGCCTCCCAAACCATTTTTTTCTTGGGTCGAGGCTTAAATGACCTAAAAATGCACTTTTGTAAAACCCAACGTGTATTCAAACACTTAGGCAATTTGTACAATTTATCCAAAATGAAGAGTTAAAACTACTTAACTCTTGTTAACCTCATTCCAACTAAGAAAAACCATCCCTAAATCACCAATAATGGTCAACATGACCTTACACAACAAAATTAAACATTAACCAAAAACTTCAAAACTTAAACCTTGCCAAGTGCTCCAACTCAGGTGCTCCTGCACCATTCTCCCCCTCTCTACACAAAGATCAAGGAACTTGAGGTGATATAAGTTATAGATCAATGCATAGCTTCTTAAAGTCAGCTTCCTCAACCCAAGTAGCCTCTGATTCATGTTTGTTCCTCCATTGGACAAGGTGCTCCATGTATACCTTGTGTCTTGTAGCTTTCTTCACCCTAGACTCCAAGACCTTCTCCACCTGAGGCTTCTCTTGATTAGGAAGGGGTAGATTACTGATATCCTTAAAGATTTCTTGACTGTTCTAAACTTCATCACTGACTGTCCCCTTATACTTGATCAAATCAGCAACATTAAATACTAGAGATATGCCCAAATCTGATGGTAATTCTACCTTGTATGCATTTTTCCAATACTTGGCTAACACCTTGCATGGTCCTACTCTTTTCATCTACATTTTTGTTGACATGCCCATCTGCAACCTTGATTTTTTTAGATGAACCATAACATAGTCACCTACTCCAAATTGCACATCTCTCCTTGACACATCAACTTTATCTTTTAATTTTTGTGTTGCTGCTGTGATTGTCTTCTTAACTTGCTCATGGATCTCCTTCATGGTTTGGCTGAAGTATTCTACATGTCCACTCCTATTCTCCATTGATTTTAGATCTCTGAGCTCACATATGCCTCTTGGGTGCATCCCATACACCACTTCAAATGGAATTTTCCCTATAGTTCTGTTTACACTATCATTATAAGCATACTCAACTTGAGAAATCACCATATCCTAGGTTTGTCCATATTCCTTTGTCAAGCATCTCAAAAGATTACCTAGCACTCTGTTAACCACCTCTATTTGACCATCGGTCTGAGGATGGTAAGCTAATCCAAAAGATAGATTTGTTCCCAATCTACTCCATAGAGTCTTCCAAAAGTAACTCATGTACTTCACATCTCTGTCAGAAACAATACTCAATGGCAATCCATGGATTCTTACTATCTCCCTGAAGAAAAGATGGGCTATGTAACTTGCATCATGTGTAGTCTTGCAAGGGATAAAGTCACTCATCTTGCTGAATCTGTCCACAACTACATAAATACTGTCAAATCCTGCCTTAGTCTTGGGGAGTCCTACCACAAAATCCATGCTCACACACTCCCATGGTCTGTTTGGAATGGGTATAGGTTGATACAAACCTACATTGCTAGCTCCCCCTTTTGCTTTCATGCAAACAACACACTGCTCCACATATTTCCTAACATCTCTTGCCAACTTAGGCCAGTAGTAGAATCTTTGTACCAGCTCTAAAGTCTTATTTATTCCAAAATTCCCACTAAGACTGCCATTATGTTTCTCTTGAATCATATTTTCCCTCATTGATCCTCTTGGGACACATAACAGATTGCCCTTAAATAACAGTCAATTTTGCAAAGTATACTCAGCATACTGACTATGAAAATAATTTGCAAAATCACAGCATACCTTGTAGGCTTCTGAGAAATCTTCATCCTCACCATAGAGGTTCTTGAAACTCTCTAATCCAATGCTTTTCAGCTTTATCTCTTGGACTGTCAGCAACCTTCTACTTAATGCATCTACCACCTTGTTCATTTGTCCCTTCTTATGCTTGATGGTAAAAGTGAAAGCTTGGATGTATTCCATCCATTTCAAATGTCTATTACTTAGCTTCTCTTGGGTGTTGATGTAACTAAGTGCCTGGTTATCTATGAAAACCACAAACTCTTTGGGCAATAAATAGTGCCTCCACTTCCTAAGGGACTGCACTAAAGCATATAACTCAAGATCATAGGTGGAGTATTTTTGCTTGGCTTCATTGAGTTTTTCACTGAAAAAGGCTACAGGCCTACCTTCTTGACTAAGGACTCCTCCTACTGCTACTCCACTTGCATAACACTCAACTATGAATAACTTATCAAAACTAGGCAATAGCAAAATAGGTTGGGTAGCTACTTCTTGTTTCAGCTTTTCAAACCCTTTATCAGCTTCTTGAGTCCACTTAAAATTTGTTTTTAAACCACCTTTAATAGTATCTAGGATTCGTGCACATATACCACTAAAATTCATGATGAACTTCCTATAAAACTGAGCTAAACCATGAAAGCTCCTTACCTCTGTTGCTGTGGTTGGTGTAGGCCAGTTTAGGATGGCTTCCACCTTGCTTGGATCCATCCCTTGGGACACTACAAAGCCTAGATACACAAGTTCTTGTTTGAAGAACTCACACTTCTCAAGGTTGATTGCCAACTGTTCTTCTTGTAGCCTTCTTAGAACCATCTCCACATGCTTCAAATGTTCTTCTGCTGTCTTACTAAAAATTAGTATGTCATCCAAGTAGACTACCACAAAAATCCTTGTGAAATCCTTAAGCACCTCATTCATTAGTCTCATGAACATGCTAGGGGCATTTGAGAGGCCAAATGGCATCACTTTCCACTCATACAAGCCATCATTTGTCTTAAAAGCTATCTTCCATTCATCACCCTCCTTGATTCTGATTTGATGGTACCCACTCTTAAGATCCAATTTGGTGAAGAATTTTGCACCTCCAAGACAATCCATCAAGTCTTCAATTCTAGGAATAGGGAACCTATACCTAATTGTGATTCTATTAATTGCTCTAGAATCAGTGCATAATCTCCACTTACCACCTTTTTTTGTTGCCAAAACCACTGGGATTGCACATGGACTAATACTCTTTTGAATCAGCCCTTGACCCAACAATTCTTCCACTTTTCTAGCCACCTCTTGGTTCTGCTCAAGAGTGAGTTTGTATGCTGCTTTTTTAGGTAATGAGGCTCCAAGTATGAAGTCAATTTGATGACTTATTGCTCTCTTTGGTGGTAGAGTTGCAGGTGTTCCATCACTCACTATACTCTTGTACTTTTCTAGCAGCCTTTGAACTGTTTTAGGTATGACTATCTTCTTAGCCTTTTCTTCCTCTTTGGACTGCATTAAGACCACATAACCTTCATTCCCTTGGTGTATATCCTTAATGAACTCCTTGCCACTGCTCAACATGATGTTTGGAACCTTGGAATGTCCTTCATCATCCTCAGTCAATGATTGTAGCTTGAAGGTTCTTCCATCCTTCTTGAATTCAATGGTGTTCTCCTTTCCATGATATATAGCACCTCTGTGATATTTCCATGGCCTGCCAAGAAGAAGATGGCATGCATCCATGGGTAGTACATCACAAAATAGCTTATCCTTATAGCCTCCAATTGAAAATTTCACTGTGACCTGCTCATTCACCAAAACACTCTGCCCTTTATTCAGCCATGTGACCTTGTAGGGATTGGTATGAGGTGCCTTCTACAATTTTAACTTAGTTACTACCTCCCCAGAGATGATATTATCTATAGAACCAGAATCTACAATGACCTTGCATACCTTTCCAAATATCTTGTACCTTGCTCTAAACAAAGCTCTCCTTTGCTTGGGTTTTTCTTTGACCGGTTGTCTGATCAGCACTCTATTAAACATCATATTTTCTCCTACTTCTGATTCTATATGACTGATCTTAGGTGATTTGACACTTATGGTGTCCTCTTGTGCATAGGCCACTCTCTTTTCATTACTTGAAGAAGAAGCTTTCTCTGGGAAACTATAAGTAGGGTGACTTAGCTAGTTGCAATGGTAACACTTCATGGTGGCAAAGTAAGAGTTACTTTTGCCTACTCATCTTCCTCTATTTGAACCTCCTTGAGGTCCTCTTCCTTTGTTAAATCCTCCTCTTGAAGATGTTTCACCTCCATGCTCAGTGAGCTTAGATTCACCTTGGCTTCTTTGATCACTACCTCTTCCTTGGTAACCACCACGCTGTCCTCTTTGGTCTCTGCCTTTGCCTCTGCCTTTAGAGGACTGATCATGCTTTATTTTGTTCCTCTCTTCAATCTTTATAGCCAACTGATAACATTGGTGGACTGTTTTAGGACTTAGTAAGGCCATTTCCTCTTGGATATTCCACTTCAACCCATTGAGATACCTAGCCACTTTTAGGCTCTCATCCTCTGACACATTTGATCTCAAACAAAGCTTCTGAAACTCTTCTGTATAGGTGTTGACATCTTGATCTTTTTGCCTTAGACTCTGCCTCTTCTTGTGAAGTTGGATCTCATAATCATCTAGCATATACGCTTCCTTTACCTTAGCAATCATTCCTTTCTAGGTTGATATGGGTTGCTTGCCTTCTTTCTCCCTTTCAGTCTAAATAAATTTCCACCATGTCAAGGCTAATCCTCTCAACCTTGATTTTTCCACCTTCACCTTCTGTGCTTCCGTTACTCCATCACATTCAAAGTGATTCTCCATGCCTTTTATCCAGTCCATGACCAAATTAGGATCCATCTTTCCATAGAACAATGGTATGCCCTCAAGTCCTTTTCCACTCAGGGCTTTTAATTCCTTCAAGAAAGGTTCCTCCTCCAAAACAGGGTCAGGTTAAGGGACCTTGTCCTCCTCTGTAACCTCTTCTTCCTTTGGCACTGTTCCTTCCAACCTTGCATTGTTCAATGCCTTCTCCAATTGCTCTATTCTTTATTTCAGGGACTTGTTGTCCTCTTCTTGTTCTTCAACCCTCTTGGCCAACTATGCATTTTTCACCATGGCGAGGGTTTCACTAGACTCAACTTCTGACATATAAGCTACTTTCCCAAATCTTTCACTGCTCTGATACCAATCTGATAGGGACAGGGTTGGATTGAGACAATCACAATCTCAATGCTCTGGGTCTCACCTTTGGTAACCCCTTGGTGTCACTTCCTCCACCACTCAACCTATAGGTCCCCTACTATTTAGGCACCCTTGGTTCATTTTCCAACCCTGCTATCAATTCAAATCCACAAACCAATCCCAAACTTGGTGCTCTTCCTCTCATGCAACTCCTAGCCCTTAATACTCTTAAAGACTAGCTCATCTCCAAATACTCCCTAATCTTGTTGTAGGGGTGTGAAAATATTCCATGGCTTCAAAAACCATCTGACAAAGGCTTCTAATCAACCCCCATTCACTAGTTCTCCATCGCTTTCAAGAAAATGCTTTTCTTGGGTTTGAAAGGCTAGTAGCCTTGAGCCCCAATTAGGTCATTGAACAGGGGAAAAATGATTTTCCTACCTAAACCCACCAAGGAAATTGGTTCTTTTCTTGGAAATCATGGTTCACATTCCATCACCTCCATGATTCTTGTGGTTTCCAGACTGCTCAGGCTCCATACTATCCAGACACCAAAAAGGTCAAGAAACTAGGGTTTCCTTAGCTTTCTCAGGCTGATTCAGGACTGGTGAAAAGTTATTCATTCAAATGGAATGTTAAAGGCTCTTACTTGTCACCATATAGAGCCAAGACACTCCAATAAATCTTCAAAAAATAATTTCTTAAAAAACTTCACTCCCCTGCAAATTATTCACGTTGTCCTCAAGCCTTTCCTAGTCGGGTTCTCACTGTCTCACCTAGGGTAAGGCCTTTCTCTTGACTCCTGCAACCACAAAAAAAATAACTCCTACCATATTTACAAGTGTGGAGGTAGGGAACATTTCCCAAAAGGCCATACAAATTTTACAGTGGGAAGGTGCTCTAAGCTTCCATCTTTCCAACACAGCTTGATTCAGCACAGAAAACACAGAAATTTAAAGTATTTACAGCTGCAAGTTAAAAAATCCATACAAAAGCAAAAAGAAAAGCTTCTCAAGTTTTTATAAGCCTCACACTACATGCAACACACAATAAAATATAGAATCATGCCATAAAAAAATTAGTTTCAACATAAGAATATAGAAAAACTGCCTTTCCAATGGGGTTTTCTACAATTTCTCAAAACACAGTCCATACCAAACTTTCCAACCTTGCACAAAGGTCGAGGTTATCATTAAATATGCCTCCCAAACCATTTTTCTTCTTGGGTCGAGGCTTAAATGACCTAAAAATGCACTTTTGTAAAACCCAACGTGTTTTCAAACACTTAGGCAATTTTTACAATTTATCCAAAATGAAGAGTTAAAACTACTTAACTCTTGTTAACCTCATTCCAACTAATCAAAACCATCCCTAAGTCATCACTAATGGTCTACATGACCTTACACAACAAAAAATTAAACATTAACCAAAAACTTCAAAACTTAAACCTTGCCAGGTGCTCCAACTCAGGTGCTCCTGCAC
>VDFB02385537.1:0-38641 GCA_007258455.2 Sequoia sempervirens | reverse complement strand
CTCTTTTCATGTGTGCAAGCTAGAACCAAAATCTTTGACAACAATAGGTTACAAAAAATCATGGAACAAAATGCAATCTAGGGATTTACATCTGAACAAGTTGAAACTAAAGTAGGATGCTCTTGTCCATGTCCCTCCAATCTAGGCTCGAATTTCATGCGTAAGTTCTTCTCTATCAACATTTCCCATATCTATATTTGTTTTTGTAATTTTTCATCTTCGTCTGTGTGATAATTTGTATTTTTAGATCTAGGGTTTATGTCAAAATAGGTTAATTAAATCACAAATCAAATATGCCCACTTTGCAACAAAGGAACAAGTGGAAGAAGGTTGGATTACAGTAACGAGTAAAAAATCAAAAGCATCCGGGCCTTCTCTAGAAATGACGCTTCGTTCCCACAAGATTAACTCTAAATGTAAAACATGATGTTCTTGGCTTGGGAGCCGGCTTTTTGGTGGCTGCAGGCTGTCCTTTTTTGCAGTCTGGCTTTTCTGGTTGTAAAGGGTTGCAGATCCTTCAAAATTGCTTTTCCCCTAATATCAAAACAAAGGAACAAAACCCTAATAGATTGGCTCTCTTTTGAGGTAGTTGGCCAATCATCAAACCCTAGTTGGTTTGTGTTCCAATATTAAGCCAAAGGGAAAAGTAGATCTAAGCTAATTCACTTGATGGATCTTGGATGTCTTTTCCACTTAACAAATAATAAGAGATATCTCCATTGCATTAGGTAACAATCTCACATTGATTTACTAATATTTTCTCAACTACCTTACAATGTTCAATCTACTTCCAACATATCTTGTTTTAGGTCATGTTGGGAATCCGCTTCCTCCTAAGATGAGACAACATTAATTCTCCTATCTGAAACTCCTTTTCTCTCCTCCTTTGATCAACAAAATTCTCGCACTTCAAGTTAATCTTCTCCAAAATCTTCTTCTTTGCTTATGCACATCCCACATATATTTAGCCACATTTTTTTCTTCCACACTTGACTATACTCGTCCTCTCTTGGGGACTAAAATTGTTTGAACCACACATGGACTTTAAACTATCTTTGATCAAGCCCCTCTTGAAAAATCCCTATACCTGCTAGTTCTTATCCTTGAATAACTTCACCTCTTTTGGTAGCTCAAGATCTTTTGAAGATTTTAATGAGGATTTAGCAAGGAGAGCCAATCCACCTTTATTCAAATCCCAACTCACCCAAGACCCCTTTTCCACTAACCAACATCACTCCATATTTAATTATATACTCCTCTTCTTTCCCTCTTAACAAACTCAAGTGACACCTCTTGTAATCTTTCACCAATGTATAGGTATTAACTCTACAAGCACACATAAATTATCTATCATATTAAAAGGTCTCCCGGGTAACATATGACACATGTCATTGGACATGAAATCACACCACAAATCATAATGATATGAGCTAACCTTAAATATTAGGTGTCTCCCTTTCACTGCCATATGCTAATTCTTTAGAAGGCAATGAACTTCATAAGGGTTGTGATAAGTTGATGCTTTCAAATCCAATTTCTCCACAATTCACTTGAGTTCATGTTATCGATACTTCCACTATCAATGAAAACAATGCAACTCTTGCCCTTAGATTTATAGTTATTCCCAAATATAATCCTCCTTTGAATGGGCTTTGTACCCTCTTTTGTTATTTTTAATTACATTCACTTCATCAAGAGGGATTCTCCTTTTTCAAGTTCCTTATTGGGTGACAAATGATTCTTCCTTGGCCTTTGCAAAATGAATGCCCATTTCATTATCTCCAAGCCCCTTTGTAGGTTTTGTGGGCATTTAAAAGGCCTATAACCAAATAAGTTCCAAAAATTCCTCAACCACCTCCTTGGTATCATAACTAGTTGCCTAGGAAGTGTTAGTCTTGAAAGGAAGTCAAGGTGTGAAAACTTCATACACTAATCTAAGAGAATAAATGAAAAAAAATCCAATCTAAAATAATTACAAGAAAGAAACAACAAAATAAAATTATTCACCAAATAACACAATGATTTATCATGAACACTTCATAGAAAATACTTAGGCTTCGAAATTCAAACAAATATATTAATCACAATACAATCTACACAAGTAGTCTTCATAGGAGAGAACACCAACATTGAGATATAGAGTAATACCATAAATATAACAATATCTAAAAAAATACACCATGCAAACCCCATCCCAAACACCCCATAAATAAAGAAACCAATTCATAAAACCACCAAGAGAGAATCATAAAACTATAAGATAATACCACCCAAAAGTGGTGCTCATATCCCCTAGTTAAATTCCAACACCCAAATCCCAAGAGAAGTCTTCATGCAAAATATATCATATTCATTATGCTTAACATAAAAATCTATCATAACATGTCATAGTTATTCTCTTACGTTGGGCACTCCAATTTGTCTTATTCAAACCCTCTAGAGATGCTTTACGATAGTTATAACATTTGACATGTCATAGGTTGGTGAATATTCTTAGTCAACATGTGTAATTCCCTTTTACAACTCTCTTATGCATTATAGATGCTCTTATATTCTTGATGTAGGATCCTAACTTTTAAAGGGCATAAATTATGATTTGGGAATTCAATTGAGCCTTTTTCTTAAAATATTAAAAATCTTAGACTTCTACACCATTGTTACCCACTTTAGAAAATTCAAGTTTGTTTTAATAAAATTTTAGGCCAAAAAATACCCCTATAACCCAAAAATTGTATATGAACATTAAGATGCAAGTTTGAGACACCTTTATTAAGTACTTTGCAAGAGGAAAAGCATTACCAACACTATCAACTATCTACTAGGGGCTCAAAGGCCCATAGACTTATTGACCCACCTAAACTTCTTTGTGCTAACTAGCTTTGTTAAAGCATCTACAACATTCTCCAAAAAATCAACTTTCTCCAACAATGGCTTCCTATATTCTACCATGTCACAAACAAATTGATGTTGCACATCAATGTGCTTCATTCACATGTGAAAGGTCAAGTTATTTTCCATGGTTATAGTACTTTGGCTATTGCACCAAACTATAACTATTTTATGGTGCATCCTTACATCTAAACACAATATTTTAAAGATATATAGACACCTTACAAGCATCAGTAGTTGCCATGCACTTTGTCTATTGGAATTGTGAAAAAACATGAGCCATAGAATCAAACAACGACCAAAAACACCTTCCATGCAAGAGAGTTGCAGATGATAATATACAATATTCTTCAACAAGAAAAAGCTACA
The DNA here is from genome assembly GCA_007258455.2 of Sequoia sempervirens. Classification (NCBI taxonomy): domain Eukaryota; kingdom Viridiplantae; phylum Streptophyta; class Pinopsida; order Cupressales; family Cupressaceae; genus Sequoia; species Sequoia sempervirens. The sequence goes on along the minus strand of VDFB02385537.1, from coordinate 35,383 downwards.
ACAATGAAACTCCAAAATCTCAAATGAGAATCTCCTAAGATTATAGCATGAGGGTTGAGTGCTTATAAGAGAAAAACCATGAATGAGAAAGGGATTAGATACTGACAAGTGTCAACATCTCATGCAATGAGATAAAATGACCTAATAATAGCTCAACTAATAAAATAATAAAAGCACTCCTAAGTTTAGCTTAAGTGCATGAGAATAAATTAGCCTAATAATTAATTAAAGATTAATTAATTATTAGCTAATGCATGATTACTCTAACACGCCCCTTAAGATGAACTTGGAGAGTAGCTTAAAACCTTAAAAAGAGAATGCAAGATGGATCCCGACAAACAAGGCATGATGATGTACTCATGTACAAACAATCTAATCTCTCACAACCAGAGAATAGGAGAAAAACTTTGTGGGAGAAAATCCTCTCCGAAAGAGAGAAAAACAAATGGACTGAAGAAGCCTCCAAAACAATGTGAAGGATTGAGAAGAATCCAAAACAATGCCCCAAAAGAATAGGAACATGAAGAACATCACTGAAGCACAAAAAATCTATAGACAACTGTCAAATGATGACTGCTATAGTGTTGAAATGAAGAATCTGCTCTGAAACAAATGTTGATCAGGATCAAGAAGACAAGAAACTGCATGAGTGCCCCCAACGACACTACTCAAATTAGATGGAAAAAAGGAAAACATTTGACAATTGAAGATACAGATGGCACAGGTGCCAAATGTTTGAAGATCTCTAATCAAATGAAAATGGAAAGTCACCTCCAAAAAAGAAGAATGCAAGAGTGTCTATAGGGTAAATGCTCCATCTCAATAAAATGCATGGGTAACCAGCTACTGCATTCGCCTAGTACATAGGAGCAAATACTAGATACATAGCTCACTCCAAATCGAAACTAAGGAAGCCTTAGCACCAACAACATAAACCCCCCATAATGTTGACAAGGGAGAGCCAAAACAGATCCACTAAAACTATGTGAACCAAGAAGTGCATGTAGGAGAACAAAGAACATCGAAATGTGCACAAAGAGTATCTGCAAATAAAAAGGGTGTGTAAACTAGGGCACACACACATGAGACAAGAATCATTGAGATTTTATGTTGTGGTGGAAGGGATACTCACTTGACAAAGGTGTGATGGAAAAACAAAATGCCTACACAACCCCCCAATGGCACTTTATATCATAGTGCAAGTACAAAAGGCACAATAGGATGTGCAAAATCCCCAAAAAGTATACACCAAAATGACATTTTATCTCAGTGCGTCTACAAAAGAGAATGTGCTTACAAAACATGTCTACAATATCCAAATAGAACAAAATGTTGGAAATACATGTAGAATAGCCTAAAACAAGTCATCATGCACAAACAAAAAGTTTCTAGGAGCTAAAATGTCTAAGTAATTCACTAGAGTGCGAAAACACCAAAAATTGAATAAAATGTACTTGGAGAGAAATTTGGAAAAAGTGCATGGATGGCTATGAAGAGCTCTAAAAAACTGTCCCAACACTATTGGAATTGTGAAAAACAAAGAAACTAATCAAAATTTATGAGATTGGGAGCCAAAAAACACCTAACTTTGACAGGTAATAAAATGTACCAGCAACAAAAAAAATACCAACACCATGGAAAAGTACACATAATCGGCTTTTTGACAACATCTCATATGCCAAAATCTGACATCGTTCACCCAAGTTATGGCCAAAAGAAAAAAAACTCCTTTAGGGCCAAAGGGGGCTTGGAAGGGGCCTTGCCCTATGTCTGTACTACTGACGTCAGCATAATATTATAAGAATATTCCTTGGTTGCTGACAAAAAATATTCAACCCCGAATATTCTAAAATTTTGACAAAATATGCTATGGTGGGATGTTGGCCAAAAAAGATTGTCACTGGTAAATTGTTGGCATCAAAATATTTGAAAGTTGGTCGACAAAATTGTTTTCCAACCCCCAGATGATCGACAGAGGCTGTTGTTGGCGAACTAGAATGCTAGGCGACGAGAGCCCGCCAACGATCACTACTTGGTGAGGCCACCAGGGGCTCTGCCCCTGGGTGCCACTCTGTGGGTGATGCAACGATGACACCCTCCTTTTTTCTTTTCTTTTTTTATTTTGTGCCCAAGGGCCATATAGGAGCCGTACGACCCTTGGGCCAAAAAAATTGCTTCAAAAGCTCCTGACGCTAAAATAGGGCAAATTTATAGTCAAAATTTGTCAAATCAATCTCTTGAACACAACTGTGAGGTCCTTTTCAGCTCAAAATGCTTTGAAATCATAGTTACCCTCTAGATTTGGAAAAAAAACAACTGCTTCAAACCCTTGTAGATATGTCCTTTGGAGTCCAAATCAGGCCAAACAAAAGGCAAAACTTATTTTTTCGATAGCTTTGAATCCAACTGAAGACTCTGTTTTGATCTCAAATGCACCAAAAACTTGCCCACCTCCAAAATTGCAAAAAAAAATGGAGATTCCATATTTGAAGCTCTATAACCTTTGTTGAAAAAAACTCAAAAATCGAGAAGGGGTTCGCTGAACCTAAGCTTTGATGCCATGTTGGAATTGTGAAAAATCACAAGCCACAAGATCAAACAATGAACAAAAACACCTTCCACGCAAGAGAGCTACAAACAATAATATGTAATATTCTTCAACAAAAAAACTACAACAATGAAACTCCAAAATATCAAATGAGAATCTCCTAAGATAATACAATGAGGGTTGAGTGCTTATAAGAGAAAAACCCTAAATGAGAAAGGGATTAGATCCTAACAAATGTCAACATCTCATGCATTGAGACATAATGACCTAATAATAGTTCAACTAATAAAATAATAAAAGCACTCATAAGTTTAGCTTAAGTGCATGAGAATATATTAGCCTAATAATTAAAGACTAATTAATTATTAGCTAATGCATGATTACTCTAACATTGTCTCTATTGTGGATCAAATAAGCACAACCTATCACTTACTTATCTAACTCACTACACCATTAAATAAGTTCAACATTTAACTACTAGTAGACCTTTCGATATTGACATCCCTTGCTCAATCTAAATCCATAAAACTTTGTATATCCACTATATTTTAGTCCTTTGAAACATCACCACAATAGCATATGAAATACTTAGAAATATCCCACAAATACCTAATCGCAACCTAAGATTCTTGTCTGAAATTTGCCATGTAATGGCTCAAGAATCCAACCACATGGCTAATATCTAGTTTGGTGCATACCATAGCATACATAAGGTATTCAACTTCTCTATAATAGGACACTAAACTCATCTCCTCTATCTTTGCGGTAATTGGACACTACTTCAAAAATTGTATCTTGTTGACTATTAACCACATTAAAAAAATTGCAAAAGAAACATAACATACTAGCTATAACCAATCCAAAGTTTTTTGTTACCCATATCTCATCTAATTTCCATCCCAATGTACTTAGTATCCCCTATGTCCTTCATTTCAAACTGTGAATAAGATGATATTTCAAGTCCACAAACATTTTCTTACCATTATCAAATAGTAGCAAAATATATTCAAACATTAGGGTTAAAATTTAGACATAATTAATTCAAACCTTGGGCTTGTAGTTTATTGCCAACACATGCAAACTATGAGTGGATAATGCAAGTTGAAACTCCACTTAGCTCTAACTCCAAAACCCTTCAATCCATGCAATTTGGGTGGTTGAATTGTAAATCTTTGACTTATGATGCACATGAAGTCCTCAAGAATTCTAGCGCACCAATTTGAGAGGGAAATGTATTCAAATTTGAATTCAATAATTTATATGTGATTGAATTTAAATTTTTATGTCACTTACAAATAGACAAAGTTCTCATCTACACATACAAAGACAAAAATAATAATAAATAGAAACAAATGAGTTGTACGTTGATTTTTCATTGTTCCTACATCACATTTTTGCATATCATATGACTTCAACTATAAATAAAATATTTTCATTATTTCTTAAATATAGATCCTTAACACTAAAATTTGAGGCTTACTTTGTGATTTTTTATCATTATCTTTTAAATTAGTAGTAATTGTAATTGACACATATTTTATAGTAACATATTACCCTTTATGTCCCAACAACAAAGTAGTTAAATCATTCAAGGAAAGTAGATCCTAGATTCCATTGTTTCAATTCACCAGGTGATGTACTCCTTGAAGGAGAACAAAAAGGCTAGTTTTGTACTTAATCTCGATCTTATGAAGGCTTATGATAGGGTCTCATGGAGCTTTCTTGATAAAGTTATGGAGAGGTTTAATTTTGGTAATGAATTCAAAAAGGTAATATGGGAATGTATTTCTATGCCAAAAAATTTAGTTGTTAATGGCTATCCATCAGGGTTCTTTTAATATTCAAAGAGTTTAATACAAGGTGATCCCCCCACCTTTTATTTTCATAATCATGACTAAAATTTTGGGAAGGAGCATTCAATGTGTTGTGGAGGTAGGTTGCCTAAGGGACATCAAATCAACCTCTTTTTGCCCCCTTTCTCCCACTAGAAATTTGTTAATGATACCTTTATAGTTTTTGACACATTGGTTCTAAAGGCAACTAAGTTGAAATAGGTGATTTCTAATTATGAAAAGGTGTTTGATTAGAAACTAAGTCTTCCAAAGAATACCATTTTTTTCCTAAATTCTCCCATTGCTAGACAATTCAAAATTGCAACCATTTTATTATGTTAGATCTAGGTTCTTGCTTCTTATATTGGTCTTCCCTTCTTTATGGGGAATGGTCTAGAGAATTTTTTGGGTGATGTGGTTGATAGTTTCCAATGAAAGCTTGCATGTTGGAAATGAACACTTTTAAGTCAAGTAGGGAAGCTTCAGTTGATCAAAGCTACCCTTCAAAACTTATCGATATATGGAATGGTTCTCCTTCAGGTTTTGGTGATATTCACTAAGAAGATGGAGAGAATTTTGAACAAAATTACTTGGACAAGAACATAAGGAAAATAATGTCATTGGTGGCTTGGAAGGCAATTTGCAAACTCAAAAATCTGGGAGGATTAGGCCTAAGAAGAATTTTGGAGTTCAAGTGACCCTAATTGCCAAGATAGCTAGGAGATTATTGATGGAAGAAAAATAATGGACTAAGATCTAATGAAGAGCTACTACTAGTATCCTGTATTTGGAGGAGTGTGACCTCCAACAAATTTATTATAAACAAAGAGGCAAAGTGGAAACAAGGGAATGACAAGGATTAGGTTCTAGGAGGATCCTTAACTCACTCTTGATAAGAGAAGATTGGATGGCATCAATTGTTAATCTTTGCAAAGGTTTCTTTGGTTTGAATGTTGATTATATGTCAATGGAGAATGTTGTTCTTGGAGGTTTGTGGTGGAGTCTTCCATTTCTCATTTGGTTTCTCTTGCCCAATTAGAATCCTTAGTGTAGTCCTTTCATATTCCCCAAACTATGGTGTATGACGCTCTAGTGTGGACTAGTTCTCCCTCCGATTGTTTCTTGGTGGCCTTCATTATTTCTTTCTAGGTGGATTAGTCCACTCATCCAACTTGGTCCAAGGTCTCATCTCCCTTTTTAATTCCCAAGATTAACTTCTTCTTTTGGATTTCCATCCAAAATAAATTTTTGACTATGGATAACCTTGTTAAAAGAGGTTTTTCCTGTCCCAATAGGTGTTGTTTCTGGGAGTTTTCTAAAGAGTCAATTAGCCAACTATTTTTAGTTTTTCTCTTTTTCTTGGGAGGTTCAAGGTTTACTTGTACACCTCTTCAATGTTGCCTAGGTGTTGTCCTCCAATGCTTGGGACCTTTGAGAGCAAAAGATTTTTCCTCTCCATAATCTTTCCCTCCTCTTATGGAAGCTTGCAATTCCCCATAGAAGATGGGTGTGTATGCAAATCCAAAATGGTCACCTAGACTTTGGGCCCCATTTATTTAATTTGTCAACATCAACTTTGAATCAATGATTGTCACATTTTCAAATCAAATTTCTTAATCAATTCAACTATTTCAAATGTTTCAATTTTCCCTAAGGTTTGAATGCTTCATTAATTTTATTTAATCAAAAGAAATAAATCCTTTTTAATAAATAAAATAATGTTATTTAATTGAAGTTAATATTACTTAAATAAAGATGCTATTTAATTAAATAATTTTAATTAAATAATTTTATTTTATTTTATTAATATTCATTTCTAAATTACATAATCTTATTTTATTTTATTAAAAGAGTATATTATCATCTTAAATTAAATAAAATAAAATGAAATATCCTCCTAATATCCTCACATTTAAAGTAAACAAATCACAGGAAATAAACTAAAAAAAAGAATTCCAATCAACATTTGTTTCTATTTCTTTTCTATTTATCCCACATCGCTCTCGAATTTGCCTTCAATTCCACTTTTGCCTATAAATGAGCCTCCTCTCATTCTCATTTCGTTAATCACTTAATTTTACACGACTTCCATGCTACAAATTTGAATTTTATCATTTGGAGATACATTAGTTCTCGATTTATATACATCTTATTTTTAGAGCATATAGTTTAATATTACATTTTAGCTTAATCTTCATAGTAGATTAATTTGCAAAATAATTCATTTATGACATTGCATGTAGATTAAGTTTCATTTCAATAAATTAGTTTGGCTTATTACATTTTACAGCCATTTAGATTAGTTTTCATTGTTGCATTGCAAGAACAGGATTCATGGAGATTGGCATCCTTGCTTCTCCTCTTTGAATCTCTCGCTCCGAGATTGTATTTGCAGGGGTAACAGGGTTAATCTGAGGGCCACAATATCAATCCCTGCTCTTCTTGGATAGAGAGCTGTGAATCGATTTGCAAGGACTCATTATTGAGTATCCTTGCATGTAAGGATTCACAGAAGTATAACATATTTTCAGTTATACATTTTGGCGCCCACCGTTTTTAATTTAATTTAGTTTTTAATTTAGTTTTTAGTTTTTAATTTAGTTTTTAATTTTTAGTTTTTTAGTTTAGTTTTTAATTTCGTTTTTAGTTTTGATTCATTAATCCAGCTTCCACTCAGTTGCAAGAAAAACGATTTCTGGGTTTTGTAGCCAGGGTCAAAATCCAATCTGGGTATCTTTCATTTTTTTGATTTCTTTCACAGATCTGAAGAAAATAGCCGCACAAAAACCGTCGCGCGTCATTTTTCACCTGGCTAAATGTTTAAGAAAAATTATTTTTTTCATCTTCTGCTTGCTGGATCAAAAAACGATTTCTGGGTTTTGTTTTTTGCTTCAAAAAATTTCTGGGTTTCTGTTTTTATCTACTCATTATAAACAGATTTTTCAGAAATAAAATTTGAAGATTTTTATGCATGTTTTAATTTAGTTTTTAATTTTTAGTTTTTAATTTAGTTCAGTTTTTAATTTTAATTTAGTTTTTAATCTTAATTTAGTTTAATTTTTAGTTAGTTTGGTTTAGACTTTAATTTAGATTTTTTAATTAGATACTTTTTTAGTTTCTAAAATTCAAATTAGATTTTTTTAATTTAAAGTAGATTCTTTAACTTTGTTAATTTAAATTAGATTTTTTTACTTTAGATTTTTTAACTTTATTAATTTAAATTAGAATTATTAATTTAGATTAGATTTTTTTAATTTAGATTAGATTTTTTAATTTTATTAATTTAGATTAGTTTTGTTTTAAATTTTTAGTTTAGTATTAGATTAATTTAGTTTAATTTTAGTTTTGTTAACTAATTCCTTTTAGATTAAATTTTGACTAGATTAAATTAGATTTTTTAATTCTAGTTCTTTTAATTTTTTTTTTCCAGAGCATAACAGTTTCTGCAGGACGCCAGTCAGAGAACTTGAAACACACTAACGGTTTGATTGCAGGACGCGTGACAAAGACTTGAAAACAAACACTTACGCTTGTCAAAGATCCTATTTAAAAAAATATTGTGTTTGTTTTCCTGCTTTTCAATTCACATAGTCTAATTAGGGCTTCGTTAAAATTCTTAAGAGTTTCGATAGTGAGTAGGGAATTTGGCTCTTTGTTACATGGGGGTGATGACCATGGACAAATCCAAGCTCCTAATGATCTTACTCATATGACGAACTCTTAGGGAGCGGAGCAAGGTAGTGAATCTTTAGCACTTTCACTCGTCAGGGGATTATGCTCTTCTCTTATTGAGAGAATCAGAAACCCAAAAGCGTGTGGATTTCCATGGCGAACTTAAAATTTGTTGGCGTTGTTTAAATGTGGTTTGGGTAAAGAGATTCGCTAGAGAAGCATGCTCTTCTCCTTTGGGAGAATCGTAAAATCGTAAACCCGGACTACTATGTCCAAAGGTCAATTCCTTTGTGAGGGCCTGTCGGAAGTTGAACCTTCGAGAACGACCCAAGTGAGTACATACCTATCGCCGGTGATTCCACCTCACTATAATAAAGAACATCTTGTTGAGTATAAAAACTCCAAGACCATAGTAACTTATTTTCCATGACTTGGACGATCATCATGAAAAAGCTCTCATATTTCCGACCGAAAGGCGCCATTCAACCCCCGCCATGGGTGTGTGATTTTCGTGTGTTGGTGTGGTCGCTGGTGCCCAAGCTCAGATCGTAGTGCACCAAAAGCGTTATTGTGAACTGCCCAAGTAAAACCTCTTGCTTAGTTGCCTACCCACCAAAGGAGTCATAATCTTTGCGCAAGGAGGGGGAAGAATCTCTTCGTATGTTGATCATACACAGATTCCCATCATAGACATACACCTGGACGTTTGGAGGCGGTTGCGACACTGGCCCCTACTACAAGGGTAACCTTTGAACGTACACTGTTGAGTCCTTGGAAACACCAAAAACACGGGCGCCCTCTAGGGGGTGACACGGCTGTGTGAGGTGCATGTATGCGCATAAGCAATGGGGCAAAGGTTTTGACTTCTCACCATTTTCTTTGGTAGGGATAGCTATGTGTTTGTTTTTGAGTCTTAAACATTGTCCAAACATCTTCAAACAAGCCTCCCCCGATACTATCAAGTTGCTTTGTCCTTGATAGATCTGTTATTGACTACTTTTTGTATCACAACTTGTCTGATTGAAACCTATGTGCTTGATCAAAATCTGTGGATATACTTGCTTAATCTTTGCAAACAAACAACAAACTGAAATACTAAGTTCTTCGATTAGGTGACTTGTCCCAGTTTTAGAGACTTGTTCTGTATTTAGGGTTTATGTGTCCTTGACCTTTTGAATTAGTGATCCTTGATCTCATAAGCGATTTTGCTTGAGATTGGCAAATTAGGAATTGTTCCTGTCAAATAGATAAATTTTTAGACTCTTTGATAACACACTTGGAGAGTGCTAGTAGTCTCCTTGTCCACCCATTTTCATACAATTCAAACTCAATACAATTTGTGTAAGTCATCCTCCTCGGATCCATATGTGCTAGGGTGTTCACTCCAAGAATTGAGCAATCTCGCGGGTGTTGTTGGTTTAGCCTATTTGCAATGTACTTTATTTCACCACTTTCTCGACAAGAGAAAACTTTTACTATCCTAGTCTGGTATTGACGTTTCTTAGAATTTTTTGTTTACTTGAACTTTCCCTTTCATGTCAGTCACAACAAGATATCAAGTGAGCCAAGGAAAGCGACCTCAGATAGTCTTTAACCAACTCCCCCTAGTTCAGACTCGTCAAAAGAGAAAGGAAAAGGAACCAATATTTGACCAGTCACCTAGGAGTCAGTCTGAAACCTATTTTGACCCAAAGAGCCATTTTAGTGACTTGAGTACCCCCTCAGCACCTTCCCACTCAGGTATGGATATGAGTTATACTGTCACTCGGCAGGAGAGGGAAGCCATGGATCAAATCTTGATGATATCTATGAACAACACAGAAACAACATGATATTTGGAAATTCTTCTCATGATAATCAACCTGATTCAGCCCTCATTAATACAAGATATTTGGATGCCCATCAATGGGATGAAAGGTATAAGAGACGAGCTCACCAAGAAAAATGGTCACAACATGAAGACCAAGACAATGAACCTCGTAATGCTCATGTCAATACAACGTATACCAATGACTTGTTCAAACAGTCTAGACCAAGTTCACCACTTCAACATACCTCAAGGTTCACAAGTGATAGGCTCAAAAGAATTGAACGCGAAAAGAAAGCCTTTCTAGATGAACAAGCTGCAAAGCAAGAAAAGTTTAGACAACTTGAGGAAGAGAGCCAAGCTTTATTGGAAGTACAAAGGAAACTCGCTCAAGAGGAGCAAGATAGGCAGTTAGCCCACCAATTAAACAAACAATACAATACAGGGGGTGCTAACAGTGGACATAATTCTCCTCCCTCCACCCCTTCCAGAACACCAAGAAGTAGAAGGCAGTCAAGCACCCCTTCTAGATCTCCTAGTCCTAGAGGAAGAAGGGCCTCTCAGTATGCTCACTATAGGAGGAAAACTCCTCCCATAAATTCAAGACCACACTCCCAACATGTACATCCTGGTTCCCAACATGGAGGTGGTAGCTCACATTATGATTTTGATACTCAAGACTTCATGCGAATACAACAAGAGCCTATCTTCCAACAGTATGTGGAGAGGTATTTGGAACAAAACAAAGATAAATTCTTGGAAAGTCTAATCAACAAGGGTGCCAGAGTCCCTTATAATTTTGATGTGGACAACAAAATACAAAAGCAAAATCCCTCTCAAGAGGAAGAAATCCACCAAATGAAGCAAATGATGGAGAAAATGATGCAACCTAAGAGCTCATTCTCACTAGACTCAATTTGTCCTAATCCATTCGACAAGAGTGTGAGTATGAAAGATTTTCCAAAGAGGGTGGAATTCCCACAATACGATAAATATGATGGCAGTGGTGATCCACACGACCATGTGCGTTAGTTCTATACTATGAGCTTTGAATCGATGACTCCTATTTGATGAGGTTGTTCCCTAGAGTCTTAAAGGACAAGCAATGGAATGGTTTACCAATACTACTCCTCCCCGTCAAGATCTTTAGAGAACTTATTCAGATTCGCTCAACACTTCGCATATAACTGCCAAGACCTACTATGTTGGACCTATGCAACTTGAAACAAAAATCGGGAACTCCTTGTTACCTTCTGCAAAGGTGGAGGAGACAATGCTCTATCCTAGGACGATCCATGAGGATGAAAAGATACATACTTGTTAGTAATTTGGTGCCCTAATGAGTATATGAGATCAAAAAGATAGTCTTCACTTCCTTTGATACCATGATTGAAACCGTGACGATTGAGGATGTTCCTAAAAAGAACAAGGCATTTTGACCAGACATAACAATAATACCAACAATGTTCAACACAACAATAGGGATAAAGGGAAGAACAACAATTGGAACAAAAACAAACAAATTGTCAATGATGGAGTTGTGGATTCTTCCCAATCAAGAGATCAAAGTGTTCTTAATTTGACTAAGGCTGTGCAAGCAATGAAGCTTAATGCACCTCCACAACAAGAAAGTAAACCAAGATATCAGGAAAGGCCCAAAACCCAGAAGCGGCAATTTACCAAATTGGGTGACACATATGAGGATATTCTCAAAACTCTCATTGCTAACAACTTGGCACATCCTCAGGATCCTGCAAAATTTCACATTCCAGATCCTAAGCCACATTGGTGGGATGACAAGGCATTCTCAGAATTTATAATGGCCCCTACTTACAATCAAGAAAACCTGCTGGAAATTAAAAACATATCACCCAAGATTTTATAGAAAGTGGAAAGCTTCAAGTTGATGGGCCTAAATACCACCGCCGACAAGTGGCTTTAAGGAACCTTTGCCTAATTACGACAAGGGGGAAACCTCTAAATCACAGAATGGCAAAGCTGCAATCAACTACACCTATACAGCGGCATAAAATGTGATAAACATGCTTGAAGTTGTGGAGCCAAGTGTTAATATGATAAGGAGTAAAGACCCGCATGGTTATGACTCTCCCCCTATTTTTGACAACCAACCTATTGTGGTGCTGAGAGGTCCTCATTCTAGGTTATCTTCCCAAGCCCTTAATGCTGTTACCAGGAGTCAAGCCCCTATTATTCTCAGAGGGCCTAGTTCAGGTCCATCCAACAAATTCAAGCAAGTGGCATCCAAGAATGTCACTATAAAGTCCGCCATTGCTCTCAAACCAAACTACAATCTTGTAGATCAGTTACAGAAAACTCCAGCACATATCTCAATCTTAGAGCTTCTAGAGTTGTCCCCTAGGCATAAGCAGATCCTTGAGGACGCTTTGCGCACATCAAATGTCCCCAACAACATTGATATAGACCAATTCCAAGGCATGGGGAATCACATTACTAGCCCACATTACCTTTCTTTCTCTGAAGATGATGACAAATCCCTAAGCCATCCACACAATCTTGCCCTTCACATTGAAGTCATGATTCATAAAACCCGTGTCAGGCGCGTGTTGATTGATGGGGGTGCTGGGTTAAATATCTATACTTTGAATTTGTTAAAAACTTTGGGCTATTCAGAGCAAGTGATCAACACTAGAAAGAAGATCACCATAAAGGCCTATGATGAGGCAGAACGAAGTTCTAAGGGATTGGCTGTCCTTCCTGTCAGGATTGGCCCAGTTGAGAAAGATATCTTGTTTCAAATTGTTGATACCTGACCCCTTTGCATACAACATTTTACCGGTAGACCATGGATTCATGATATGCCGCCTACCTACTCACTGGAAGGTAAGTTAAGTTCCCCACAAGGAACGTAAATTCTGTATACCGTGAGATAACACCTATCAATTAACTCAATCTCAGCTAATGTTCATGTCCCTCTTAACCGAGCAACAGAGGATTATGAAACAACTTTAGCAGACTGTCAAAACAAATTTAAGTCAGTAGACCTTGGCATGGGGGGTATCAACTTGACTCTTTTGCAAAGATGCCCGTTTCCCCTAGGACATATGGAAAGCCTTCATAGGAGATGAAACCATCATCTTCAGCAATGACACTATTTGACAAGTTTGTTGAATCCTCAGTACCAATACAAGATGAAAAAGAGGAAGTAGCTATTCGAGATTGGATATACAAAGAGGAGAAATACCAACACAATGAAAATTTCTCCCCCTCTCCTAATTCCTATGGGAGAGGATATACTTTTGTCAAGAAGATGGGTTATCCAGGATATGGCCCTCTTAGTCACAAGTTAGATGCTAGAGCCGAACCACTCAATCATGATCTTTTTGCACGTAAGTCTAAGAAACCGGTTGGCCTAGGCTTTATGAACAACAATAAATGCACTGTCCCCATTTCTGATAGGCAGGATAGTAAAGATGACACTGAATATGTACCAAATTTGACCAATCAACAAGACATAACAGATGATTTGATACCAACAAATCTCCTTTGGGAAGATTCAAGAGATTTAATAATTGATAGTCCTCCTATCTCATTTGCAATAGATAGTGACTATATGAATGCAAGATTGACTATGGATAGTGTCTCCATCCCAGCTGCAATGGATGGTGATAATTTAGATAATTTTGTGATTGAGCAAATTGCTAGAGGAGAGGAGCCTCTTCCAAATCTTGAGGCTTCTACATCACGAGGCTCCAACAATAATTCAGAAATAGACTCTCATGAGTTTGAATGGGATTCACTCTCAGATGCAACAGTTGACTTGGATATGGATGTTGTCCATGCTTATAGTTCTCAACCTGATGTAACTGACGAGTCATGTGTTAGATTAGAAGATTGGAACCCACATGTCGCATTAGTAGATGATTCTTCGCTTGCTAGGATAAATTCTGATTTAGACACTTTAGAGGGAAACTTGACAGATTCCAATTCTACAGTCACCAGAGATGACACCACCTATATCCTTAATCTTGAACCGGTCATTAACCTACCCCTTGTTCACCCCAACCTTATTGATTGGTCTCAACGCTACCAAGAGCCTCAACTCTTGACATTTCACAATGACTATGAGATCACCGCCATCTAAATGCCATTGAACCCTATAGTCTTTCCACTGCTGAACCAGCCTATCAAGATGACGTAACCTCGACATCAAGTACCTTTTAGCCACAAGATAAAAAGAAAGAAAAGAATAAGAGTTCTCGATGGCGAACCACTATGTGGCTGCGGTCGTAACCAAAAAGTAAAATAAAAGACGATCCAAAGGTGAAACCTCCCGAGGCACCTTTACTGATAAGGTAATTTCGATGGTCTCCCAAGCTATTTCCAGGATAGATCATCAGTATTGGTTGAACCTACAGAAGCTGTTCATTTGGGCACAGAGGAAGTTCAAAAAATTGTACACTTGGCTAAATCTTTATCACCTGAAGAAAAGAAAGCCTATACCGAGTTCCTCCAAAAGAAGAAAATTAACTTCGCATGGACATACTCAGACATGCCAGGGTTGGACACTAATCTCATTATGCATCATTTATCCATAGCCTGTGTGTGAAACCAAGAAACAGGTCGGTGAAAAATGCACCCTCATACATAGCTCTTTTAGTGAAAGCTACTGAAAAGCTCCTCGGGTGCGGTAGATTCATTAGGTTCTCATAGGATCTATGTCAAATCGGATTTCCAACATCAGACTGCTTCTAAACCCGATAAAACCATTCGACCAAGACAGACTTTTAGAGATCCTTTAATAGAAAGCATGCCCAAAGGATGATTTCCCACTTCCTAAATATTATTATTGCATTACGATAGTGACATGACAGCCGGATATGGTATTCACTTTCGATGGATGGTTTTTCTCGTATAATCAGATCAAGATAGCCTCAGGATCAAGAAAAGACTGTATCCACATGTGTGCCCGGGTACTTTATTGTTGGAATGTCATGCCCTTGGATTGAAAAAATGCGTGAGCTACTTACCAAAGAGCTTTCATGACAACCATCTTCCCATGACATGATGCATAAGAATATGGAAGATTATGTGGATGACACTCGCTAAGTCTAAGTGAGAAGAGGGAACACATTTTATTGATTTAGAAGGATTCTAGATCGTGATGGAACAATTTCAACTAAGATTAAACCCAAAAAGTGTGCATTTGGTGTTACTTCCGAAAAAATTATTGGATTCATCATTTCAAAATGAAAAGGAATAGAAGTGGACCCTCCAAAAAAAGTGCGCCTTTGATCTTGTTGGGTAGATTCATCCCAACTCATCAGGTGGGCATAAGTTCATTATCACTGCTACTGACTACTTCACAAAATGGGTAGAGGCTGTTCCACTTTCTATTGCCTCAGGCAAGACAGTGTCTTTATTTATTTTAAACCATATCATCTGTCGATATGGAGTGCCATCTG
The DNA here is from genome assembly GCA_007258455.2 of Sequoia sempervirens. NCBI lineage: Eukaryota > Viridiplantae > Streptophyta > Pinopsida > Cupressales > Cupressaceae > Sequoia > Sequoia sempervirens. The sequence continues at coordinate 20,080 of VDFB02385537.1, read as the reverse complement.
AGATCATCACTGACAATGGAGGTCAGCTCAAAAACAAGGACCTTAAAGAACTCTGCCAAAGATTCAAGATAAAGCAACATTGGTCCTCCATTTACTTCCCACAAGGAAATGGTCAGGCAGAGGCTTCAAACAAAACCATTCTCTCGGTGATTTTGCACGTAATGTACCATAAGAATGGTAGAGACCGCACCTACAGATAGTAATCCTACTTCTATGGGCCTATAGAACGAGTATTCGTACTCCAACTGGGGCTACTCCTTTTGCCCTCACATACGGCGCTGAAGCAGTGTTACCTTTAGAGGTTGAGATTCCATCACTTCGGGTCTCTCTCAAAGGTCTAGTTACAGATGAAGACTATCGCACCATGAGATTGCAAGAATTAGAACTTCTTGATGAGAAGCGTAAAGCATCATTTGACTATATGAGGGTCTATCAAAAGAGGATGTCCAAAGCCTTCAACAAAAAGGTTCACCCTAGAGAATTCCAAGTAGGAGATCTTGTCCTGCGAGAGAATCCTAAGAACCAACAAAACTGAGAACAGAAGGGCAAATTAGAACCTAATTGGCTTGGACCCTACATCATCACAACAGCTTTTGGCACATGTGCCTATCTACTATCTACTGAAGAGGGGGAGCAGCTCCCTGAGCCTGTCAATGTTTTGCACCTGAAGAAGTTCTATCCTTGATGCCCGTTCTGTCTGGGGGCATCCTTTGTATATAATTATGACCCTGAAAAAAGTTCCAAAAAAATTGATATATGATACTGAAAAAATTACAAAAAAAAAAATTGATATATTGTCAAAAATCCAAATTCTTTTTTTAAATATGATACCGAAAAAAGAATAGTGCAAGTGCCTTGGTGAAAACCTGGAAACAGGCGCCTTGGTAGCAAAAATACAAAAAAATAAATAAATATAAAAAGTCCTAAAAAAAATTCTTCCAAGTGGTGAAAACCTGGAAACAGGCGCTACTTGAGGCCTTTGCATCCCTATTTCTTAGCATGCATCCTCGACACTTAGCCTTTCTCCATCATGCCTTGTCCTTATTACCTTGGTTTGGAATTGGTCTTTGTCTTTGTCTAGGGGCATCACTGTGTTAGCTTTGGTCTCTTGGATATGCTTGTCTTTAGGACACCTCGCAAACGGTGTTTTTCAACACTAACCCAATCAGAGCTTTTTCAACACAACCCCGACATCGTGGTGTGTTTTTTCAACACTTATCGGGCTTTGGTCTTATCTAGTTCTACTATGTGGATCTTACTCTTAATAAAAGATTCAACTTATCCAGAATCCCGTGACGCTTTTACACACTTAAATTTTTTAATTGCAACACATAATGCTTGAGATGATCTTTTGTGGCCGACCGATATTGATTTTGTCGTAGTGTCCTTGTCTAATAAGTCTCTCCTGCGATGCATAGCTGTGAGGACTTGGGGCATGGGGCATGTTTTTATTTTGCTTTCCTCTGCCAGGGTGTTGTCTTGAACCTCTTCTCGTCTCTTGTTGTCTCCTCTTTGACACACTTAAGAGATTTTATGGCATCATCCTTGAATGTTTTCTTGCAATAACCATTCTCATGGTAATCCCATGCTTATGTCTTGATGTGAGCATGGTTTTGCTACATTAAATTGGGTAAGCTAACATTGTAGTCATCTTGACCTTCATGTCTTTGATGCTCATGTTAGAATCTTTCCACATTCCAAGTTGATATAAATCACATTCATATCTTCATAGTTAAGTGCTTTCAGGACTAGTGATGATCAGGTGGATTGTCCCATGTCCGTAATAATGGCCCAATGATGAAAATAGTCTCTTTACATTTCTAATGAATGATGCAACACACAAAACCTATAAGTTACCCCTAATATTGCAAGTACACCTTTGCATTTTCATGTAGCTTGCATTATTTAATTTCATGTTAATTTGCACTTTTAGGGTCAGATATGGGGCTCTGGTGAGGGTTTCTCTATCTTAAGTGATTTTTCATCAACTATGATCACGTTCTTCATTTCCTTATCTTCTTTCATGATCTCAATCGAAATTCCCCATCTTAAATAGTTGATTGATTTTGATGCATCCTCTTTATTGAGGCATATTCTCTTCCTTCTCTCCATTTCTTTCCATTTCTTCCAAACTTCTATCTTCCATTCGATTTCACCCCACTTCTTTTCTTCTAATTCAACCTTAGGGCATAATTTTCTTGCTAATCTTCCTGGGTTCTGTGATTCTTATATTTTTCATTTTACATCAAGAACCTTATCTTTTGTTTGATTTGATCCAAATTTTCAATTTATTATTTCTCCTCTATCTCATTTCGATTTCGATCACGAGGGGGCAGTACCTATCAAACTTCAATCCTTGATTCAGCTTTATCAATTTATCATTTGCTTCTCTTGGGGCAACCTTGCTTGAGATTCTTATCTCTCACTTTGGATGTGATCCCGAATCGACCTCATGTTCAAAGGCCTTTTATTTATGTTTGTCTAGATGTGATCCCGAGTCGACCTCACATCTGAGTTGTTTTGTGATCCCAAATCGATCTCACATTGCAACTTCATTCTTTGACTGCATGTGATCCTGAGTCGACCTCACATTAGTCAAAGAGGGGCAATGTATGCAACCTAAAATGGTCACCAGACTTTGGGGCCCCATTTATTTAATTTGTCAACATCAACTTTCGAATCAATGATTGTCAGCATTTTCAAATCAAATTTTAATCAATTCACAACTATTTCAAATGTTTCAATTTTCCCTTGCTGTTTGAATGTTTCATTAATTTTATTTAATCAAAGAATAAATCCTTTTAATAAATAAAATAATGTTATTTAATTGAAGTAATATTACTTAAATAAATGGATGCTATTTAATTAAATCTATTTTAATTAAATAATTTTATTTTATTTTGTTAATATTCATTTCTAAATTACATAATCTTATTTTATTTTATTAAAAAGAGATATTATCATCTTTAAATTAAATTAAATAAATGAAATAATATCCTCTCAATATCCCTGCCATTTAAAAAAAAAGGGAAACAAATCAGCTTAAAAGGAAATAAACTAAAAAAAGAATTCCAATCAAGATTTGTTTCTATTTTTCTATTTATCCCACATTGCTTCTGAATTTGCCTTCAATTCTACTTTTGCCTATAAAATGAGCCCTCTCATTCTCATTTCAAGAATCACGAATTTTTACATCAGACTTATGCTACAACTTTGAATTTTATCATTTGAGATTACATTAGTTTGATTATATAAGCATCTTATTTTTAGAGCATATAGTTTAATATTACATTTTAGCTTAATCTTCATAGTAGATTAATTTGCAAAATAATTCATTTATGACATTGCATGTAGATTAAGTTTCATTTCAATAAATTAGTTTGGTTTATTACATTTTACAGCCATTTAGATTAGTTTTCATTGTTGCATTGCAAGAACAGGATTCATGGAGATTGGCATTCTTGCTTCTCCTCTTTGAATCTCTCGTTCCAAGATTGTATTTGCAGGGGTAACAGGGTTAATCTGAGGGCCACAATATCAATCCCTGCTCTTCTTGGATAGAGAGCTGTGAATCGATTTGCAAGGACTCATTATTGAGTATCCTTGCATGTAAGGATTCACAGAAGTATAACATATTTTCAGTTATACAATGGGTAATTTGGAAGGAGTGGAACAATAAAACTTTTAGGGAGAGGAAGTTGTTGCTAGTAGAGTGTTATGGAAAAAGTTGTCTTACTATCAAGAAAAACTTATGTGTGGGCAAAAGTAAGTCCTCCCCTTTAGTGGTTGTATCTAAGTCTATTTGTATTGTGGCTACGGCTTCGACCCTTAGGTTTGATATCTCCAACCCGATAAAGGGGATTAAGGTCAAGATAAGTAGTTGCTCTTGGTCTTTCCTTCCATTATCATGCTTAAAACTAAACTTTGATGGTATTGCCAAAGAGAACCACAACTCTACTAGTGGGAATGGGGTTCTAAGAGATGACAATGAGAACCTTATGGTGGTCTATGCTATCAATCTTAGCACTCAATCCAACCTATGTAGAATCAACAACGATGTATCATTCTTTGAGAATGATTTAGAACCAAGATATCCATTCTATTATCATCGAAGGTGACTCTTTTAATGCTATTTAATATCTAAAAGGTAATTCACATCCTAGTTGGACCATCTCCTCTTTAATAAGGGACATCATTTTTAAACAAGTTCAAAAATTGTGAAGTTTGATAACATCTATACAAAGGACAATGGGTTGGCTAATAGGTTAGCCAATTAGGGGGTTACAAACAAGGGTCTAAGGCAATTGTATCATGATTTCCCATTGGAAATAATCCAATTGAATTTAAATGATCACATTAATCATCACTTAATACATCAGTGTGTGGGGTATTGCTCCTCACTCAAGGCAAGGTCACATCATAATTGCTAGTTTTTGGTATAAATTGAGTGCCTGCTCAGTATTATCCTTGAATTAGAGTGTATGAGGATATCTAGGCAAAGAAAGTGAGTTCTAAGATTTGGTGGGGCACCTTTTCTACAATTATGTGACAATGGGAGGTGAAAGAAATAGGATTGAACCATTGAGTTGCAACAATCTCACTCAAAACTCAAAATTTTGGAGAATCATTAAGAATGGGGGGTTGGATCACTTGCTTGAAAGGTTGAATGTTTAGGAGACCCCTTTGGCAATTGAGTTTGCTAAGGGGTGGGCTAATAGAAAGTTGAATCTTCATAGAATGGTGTTTAAGGTTATTGAAGACTTGATAGTGAAGGCCATTGGTTTATCTACAAAGGGTGCTAAGTGTTATTTTGTGGAGCCCAATTAGACTTGGTTTTTAAATTTTCCCCACTTTACCCGATGCATCTTTCCCCCAAATCAATCAATAGGGCAATGCACATTTGTATTTGTAATTTTGTTATAAACAGTTGAAACTGCCCGAAATTGAGTAGTTAATTGTTGCACGTTGGAAACCAACAACCACAAATTGAATAGTTGTAGTGTGACACGTGTGGGAATTCAAATGGCCATGTAATGTTGGGTTTAGTTTGTTGTAGGGTGTGTGAGCAATGAGGAGAAGAAAGTCGCAGTTTTGTGATAGTGATTAATGCAAGTTAAGCGTAGGGCGCATGTAGCACCATGCATAAAAATATAGAGCAATGGATATCGTTTGAAACGATTGTTGCAAGTTTTTTTTTAAAGGGGTAAATACTTTTGACCCATAGCTATGAACTGGTGAGGTCACAAATGGGGGACCTCATCCCTAATAGAAATATTCAACAATAACACCCCAGTGGGGTTTGAACCTTGATGGCAAGAACACCACGACAAGTTAACCATCACACTATGCCACTATTGGCAAAAAAAGATTGTTGCAAGTTATTTGTAATGTGTAGTTGTTGGAATTTAATATATAATCGACTGTTGTTTGTGGATGTAGCACAAGAATTGGGTGAACCATGTTAAAAGTTTGTTGTCTTGTTTTTTTGTTATTTGTTTCATTCCTCTATTTCATACTTTTGTTGTAATTAATCTACATTTAATTGGTAATTTGATCCCTCTATTCCTGCCTGGAATTCTTAACACAAATTTTTAAGGACCATAGGGTTGGAGGTGAGGTCACCCCTGAGTTCTTAGAGCTAGGGAGGAGTTGATGAAGTTGCATTTTGTTCACAGATGAAGCTCATTAAAACACTAATGGGAAGAAATTGCCCTATGCTTAATGAGGTATGCCACCCTAGAAGGAAGATTCAAGTCTATACTCATGCCATTTTGTACTTTTAAACTATTTTAGATGCAAAGTTGGCTTTATTTCCCTTTTATCTTTTATCTTCTGTAGAAAATTTTGTTAATGAATGTATGAAGGCTCCTGGAATGATTTCCCCTTCACTAAGGGCTCATTATGTTAATTTATAATTGTGTGAAAGGAAATGAAACCCATGCGTGGTATGTTAATCATAAAGGAGTAAAGAATGTTATTCATGTGGAATCAAGTGATGAAATGGTCAACCCTTCAAACTCACCCTTCCAACTTGTTGACTCTTGGATGGACACAAATATGATTTTGACTCTAATTTCCTTGTCTTGGTCGAAACTAGTGTGAGGACTCAAGGTTTGGAGGTGAAAGGTGGCCTCAATTTGGGAGAAAGATGTTTCAAAAGGAATAGAGGCGAGAGTAGCATAAAGGAAAGCCATGTGCAAGATTTTTACATGGGAGAGGGTTGTGTTATTACTATAGATAAGAGTAATGATAGACAAAGGAAAGGCATTATGATCCCCTATTCCAAAACTCATGTTGATTAGAGAAAGAAAATAAATATAATTCTTAAATACAATATAATAAAAATATTCTTCAGAAAACTTATAAAGAATGATATGTTCATGTAAAATTTCATATTTTTATGACTTCATTTGATCCCAAAAAAGTGATTTTAAGTGGCAAGTTTTGTACAATGAGATCCTTTTGTGTGATTTGGAAAGAAAAAAGTGTCACATAGGCATCACACAAGGGGATTCAATCTAAGGGGGGCTTAAATCAAAGGTCCCTTAGATCAAATCCCTTGCATGTTTAAGAAAATAATAGGTAGTCAAGAGCTAAACACGTTTGGACATTTTTATATATTGAAGAAAGGATTCAATCTAAGGGAGGTGTTACACTTGTGGGCCACATAAAATTGAAAAATGAAATTTGAAGCAAAACATGCCATCGTCAATCTAAGGGGGGCTTAGATTGAACTTCCCTTAGATCAAAGCCTCCCTTAGGTTAAAAGTGGTGTGCTTTGCTCTAAAATTCATTTTGCATATTTGAATTTGGCTCACATGTGAGACAAACCTATGTGCTCTCACCCATATACACACCCATAACCCTTCTCTTTACCAATTATGCTCTTCATTTCATGTGGTGTATGTGGTTCTACTCTATTCTATTTAGTGTTAATCATATTTGATTGATATATTCATTTATTGCTATCACTATATAGAACCATTAAGTAAATAAAAAAATCAATCTCACTAAGGTTCTTTTATTTAGTGAGCCCATTCAATCCTACACCCCCTAAGGTCTTCAATTGGAGTTTGTCCTTCTACCTTACTATTTTGAAATATGATCTTTGATTTTATTCATCTTTCATTTCAGATCTAAATTAGTGTGTATACCTGTTGCTTTGAATTTCCTTCCAATTTAGTGTTTTCCTTTAGTTTCCTTTTTCCTTTATCAATTGCTTGCTAATTGCTATATCTTTCACCATGGATCCTAATGAGCCTTTAATGTGGGATTACCTTTGTGTTTACATTAATGATTATAAAGTGTTTTCAACACTTCATTGTATCTTACCCTTTTATTTTTTATGATATTGTATCCTTTTATCATGTAGATGATGCTACACATTCTATGAGTTAGTTGGTTTCATTGTCTAATTTCAACTCTTTTGTAGATCTTGTTAATACATTTTTGTCTATTGTAGAGGATTGGACTTTATTTGTTTACATGATTGATAATGATTACACACCCTGTATGACAAATTCTTATAGTTCAACTCTCCAGTTGATACATCCAGGGATACTACATGTCATGTTGTTGTACCTAGTGATGATATATTTTCTACATCTATAGATTCTTATACATGTGCATCTATCTAGACATATTTGAGGAGCATATTAATGCAAATTCAGTTGATAAAAATTATTTATATTCATATTGCATCAATACACCTCATGGTACCTATTCTATTACTAGTGATAAGCTTTATGATGGTTGTACTCTATTTATTGGTAGTGATAGTGATGTGCATTAACAAGAAATATTAGGCCACGGGATTGATTGTCTTGTTGACATGTGTTTGATTTCTTGGGATTAATGCAAATAGAGTAGTGAGATGTGAACATATATGTATATATTAAATTATATATTATAATCAAATTATAATAAACACTACATTCTACACTTGCACACATAACATAACAAAAGATTCATCATATATTCTTCATACATGTATCTCTTATAAGATTCATATATCTCAAATATATTACATCTATTATATCAAATACATTACCTATCTTATATTGTGTGTTGCATCTATATCTCCTTATGCAATACAAACTAGGTATAAATATCCTAATCTAACCAATGGGACATACATGTAGAATGTGTCACTTGCTTAACACGTCAGTAGTTCATGCTACATTGAGACTTGTGCATATGTTGTTAATTTTCCTCTATAGTACTAGTTATGGAGATTGTGATCTTCTTCTTAGAACCAAATAATCTTGCTAACATTATCCATGCTTCTCAACTTTTGTCTCCTCCTTGAGATACTAAATGAAATTGGAGGCAATTTTTTAGAGCAAGGTAAGGAAGATCTTATTATTGGGTCTACAAGTTTTGGATAATGCAATCCTAAATTCCATAGTAGTGTCTTGACTTGGTGGAATTGTAAATCCATCCCCAAGTCTTCATCTTTGGCCTACAATATTGTAGATGGCAACTCTTTTGATTTATGCCAATCTAAGGTCTTCAAGTTTTCTCAAACAATGAGGAGCTTTGTAAGGTGGTTGTTGAGGGATATCCCACATTCATCCATATGACATAATAGTTGAGCTCTTTATACTTCCTTTTGGTGATATTGGTTATTAAGTTTGAGAAGCCTATTCACATTATACCATCCAAATATGTATCTGTGTTGAATGGTGTAGATGTTGTCAAGAATCAGGCCTCTATCTAATTTAGCTCATCTTTCAATGCCTTATTGTTGCAAACTAACAAAGAGAATATGAGAAGTAATGTGGTTGTGCCAACTTTTGCTATCTATCTATTATGCCACATAAATCATCTTTTGTTTCTTTTCCTCTATTTCGTTCACCAAGGATTTGATCATTGAATATGTGAACTTTTGCACTACTTCTACCTTGATTTTTTTCTTTTTCTATTAAATAAGTGCTATATATATTTTGATATTTCTCATTGATGTGTGCAATTGATCTAGTAGTACTAGTGTTTGATTCACATCAACTTTGGGTTTTCTTTGGTTGATTTATTGGATGACTATGTTGACCATTTCTTTATCATGCAACACCTCTCCATCTAATTTAATTTGACACTTTGTTGTAAAATATCCCTTGTTTCTATTTTTTGAATAGGATTAAGTTGACCTAAACCAAATTATTGTCTTCTTGTGGTAGGTTGTATTATCCCTAGAGCAAATGTGAGTACTATTAATTGTTGCATTTATTGTGTTAAGAAGGCTTTGATTGTATCTAGGGGTTTCATTTGATTCCCTTGTAGGGGTAGTGCAATCCACTTTCCTTTTTCCTCCATCTTCCTATTTGCCTAATGCTTCTATTTCAACATTTTCCTTTTCTACCTTCTCCTTTCTCTTTTCTTATTTCTTTTTTCTTCAACTTCTTTTCTTTCCTTTTGGCCTTTTCCAACTTAATTGTCTTGTTTATTTTTCTTCCTTTTCCTTATGGAGTTTATCATATTTTTCTTATTAACTTATCCTTTTTCTCAACCAATTATTTTTCTTCTTTCTTCTTCTCTCAATTTATCCTATGTTTCTCCCCCACCTAATTCTTTAAAACATTTCACTAATTTATGGATGATCCCACAAAATTGTTTACAATTACATTGAGGAAGGAAAATTGCAAAAAAAGCTCCCAAAACCAAAAATTCACTTTTTAGGGGTTCGCTCAAATAGGGGGTTCGAGAAACCTTCATCTCGCGCTCATTGAACCCTAGATGTGCACGCTTAAAAAAAAAAAATAGAAATTTTGAAAAGGGGGTTCGAGTGAACCCCTATTCACTGGTGGTCAAGGGGTTGGCTTGAACCCCCTTTTTCCCCTTCTCCCTCTCTCAAATTTTGCAAAATTTTTTCTTTCAAAGCTTAGGTTGAGGATGAAAATGAGGAGACTCACAAACCCAATTGAATGATGGTAGTCCTCAAAAACGAGCTATCAATCGAATATAATTTTAATATGTTTTGGTTTTATTATGTATTTTTTTAGTTTGATTAAAACATAAATTTTTCACTAAAAATCAAGCTCTTTGTTCTACAATGGAAAAATAGCAAATTATAAAATAAAAATTGAAAAAATATCTATGCATTAAATATTGATGTCCTTGATCCAACAACAAAAGAAAAGAATTTTGATACATACACAAAAAGTTATGTTTAGCAAGAATCATATCTAAATTGTGGTTTGACTTCAAAACTTAATTAAGAAAAAAATATTCAATAAAATGCTATAAAACCAATTCCATGCACTAGATATCGTAGTTACGAATCTAAATTCGAAAAAACTTAGAATTTTATCCTTCCAGAAAAAAGTTGTGTTAGCAAGTACACGTCACTCTTTAAAAATAGTGTTTACTGTTAAAAATTAGTTTTTGAAGGAGATGGAAGAAGAAGTGCAATCTGATTCCAAAAATTTTGAAAAAAATTATTTAGACTCTACAAACAAAATGTCACAAATCACTAGTTTGCACCAATTTCAAATTCCTCACGATTTAGCCGCTATAGGTGCCCAAAAGTGAAGATTTAGTTAAAATGATTTAGTTCAATGTCCAGTTTGGCCAAAAATTGTAAACCAGAATTGTGGGATCACCCTTATCCTAGCTGAATATTTTGGGGCTAATGAATCTATTGGATAGTTCCTAATGGCTGCTACTAATCCATTTACTATAGCATTTGCCATTATCCTACCCTGCCTTGATTGTGCTAGAATGTATGTTGTCAATGTCTACCACAAATATAGTTTCATGAGAGTTGATAGAAAAGCAAACACTCAAGGTCTTGATGAAAAGACCAAGCCAAAATAACAAAATGCACAAGACAATCAAAGATTGGAAATGCAATTCCATTAGAGAGAAGATACACACAAGATACAAAATTATGGATTCCTGCAAGATCCAAGATCCAAGATCCTCAAAGAAGTGATCTTAGTGAGCATACATAAGATATGCCTAGAAGTACAAGCTTCCAATATGTAAGAGATGACCACAAGGAACAATAGAATGCAACGTGCAACACTATGCAAGAGGAAAGAACCAATGATGGTGATATGGATCAAGCATAACATATGCTAAAATACGAGCAAGAGGGTAGCATTTATAAGGTATGCTCCCAAGTGATGAGGATTTACAACCTTATTGGCTACTCTAAACAAACAATCAAGGCCAAGGAAGGCCTAGGATGCTAGAATGGGACAACATAGTTGTGGATGCCTGCACACATAGCTTTCAAGTATGCAAGCAACCTCTAGGTAAGTACAATTTTTATCTAAACTAAAGCTTGCTAGGAAAAGGCATAAGGCTAAAAAAATGAAGATAAGGGTTAGAGAAATAAAATAAAATTGTTGGGTGGATGGGTGTCAAAGAAAGAAATCAATCAACCATCCCTTCAAGACACAATCGACCTTCATCCATAAACATGCAAACATTTGTGATGGAGCTACCTCAACTTACATTATGCAAATTTGTCAATGCACAAACATGTATAACAAGTGGATATTCAAACATACAAATACAATCCACTTTTGTTTGGAGGGCATAAGTAGACAAACATAAAACAAATTCAAAAATTAGAGTAGAGGGTACTCTCTAGGATGAGATATGAGAAGGAAAAGTTTAAAACAATATTCCATTATTCAAGGGCTGAAAACTAGTGATAATCTATCATTTTTACAACAATAAAACATAGCATAAAATTATAAAAACAACAAAAAGATATTTATAGAAAGGAAAAATCCTATACATGTAGATTGTCAAAATGAAACAACCTCAGACATAAATCAAAAGCATTAACAACTTTAAAATAGACATCAATTTTAAAATAGCTTGCTTCACACTCCTCTAAAGAGGAGAAGAAATTTTATATTAAATAATTTAACGTGCACAGCTCCAATTTTTTTTATTCAAATCCTAATATAATGAGAAAATCACTGCAATTCCATAATGTATGCAGTCATTGAACAACTATAAATTTGTTTCCCATATTTGCATGCGATCACACAATTCCCCATTGAGGAAAAGGGTAAGAATTATATGTTGTCATAGCACTTTCATTCTACTTGTTCTTTGTAGCGTGCTATGTAGTCAAATAGAAGTATATTCAATTTCTGTCGTATGAAGTTATGAACAATTATCAATATGGTATGAATAGTAAGGCTTTTATAGAATTTTATCAGTCAATTGATTCTTAGTTGTAGGTCGAGTATTTTCTGGTCACTCGCTATTTGGATATCAACGTAGACATACTTCTACACCAGAAATAGCAATGCCCATGTGTCTAGCCCAGACTAGGAGCTGGGTAACCGAAAAAAAAAATTCCGTCTCCTTTGTCATACTTTTTTGTTTTGTCAATGAAAAGAAATATTGCTTACGTCCGTCGTCAACCACGATGTCTTATCAACATCTGTGCACGACGAACTAGTATGTTTGTGCTAGCTTTTTGCATGGTAGAAAAATGGGAAAAAAATGCGGGTCACTATCTTGAAGCTTTCTCGATTTTAATATGATAAATATGTTTATATCCAAACAAAAGGAAGAAATTTTAAAAACTCGTGAAAAGGAAAGAAAGGCCTATATTTTAAAGACACTCGAAAAGCAATATTTCAAGGAAAAGGCTTTAGATTTATAGAGAATTTAATATCAATTTTCTAGCAGCTTTTTCTGCCTTCATGAAAATATAAAACAAAGTTTAATAGTTTAAAATAACAGAGGAAACTGAAAAGAAATAAACAATTAGACTTTTGAAAATGCCTTTGTGCACTAACAAGTCCATTAGGGTGAATTTCGGAATTTTAATTAGTATCCTGAAACTGTAAAAGAATACTATAATTAAAGAAGAGCCACATTTCAGTTTAATAAGACTCAAAAGCATTAAATATTGTCTACAGTCCACTTCAAAAAAGCAGGGGAAAGCTGCATATAAATTGACAAGCAATTATAAAAGACAATATATATCCAGTTATAGCAAATAGATGCTAAACTTACAGAAAGATGCTCGTTAACTTTTGCTGAGAAAAAAACCTATAATATTCAAGCTATGGAGCCAATCGTTCAATCTTCCAGGCTTGCTTCCCATTAATTTCACTTTGTGAATAGAGCAACCTGCCATAATAAGTATTGGCAATTGCACGCAAGTTCAACAACAATTTATATCAGTGCAGACTCAGCATCCTTGATTTTGAAGTAATAGAACTTTTAAATGAAACAAACTTACCTATCATGCAAACGTGACACTTGCCCTTGCCAAAATTCCATAGCTTTTGGTTTTAAACGGAAACCACCCCAGTGCTTTGGTCTTGGAATCAGCTGTCTGCACATAAAATGAGCTAATTTCTTCACGACAATCCCAACCCAAAACAATCCACAATATTTAAGCAAGCTAAGAGAAAATTAAAAGAAAAAAGAAAGTACAATAAAAAATGAGATTCTAAATACTATCAAATTAAAATCTTATGAGAAGCTTAACAGTAACATATCATTATAACCACCTGCAGTTCAATGAAAAATGGAAACTCCAGCTCAGATTCAAGCAGTATTTATTACGTGCAATATAACATTCTTAAATTCCATATCAAGAGCGCAATTAATCAATGTCTTTGGGTGATCAGAAACGTTGGTGAAAAAAAATTTACATAGTTTTTCCAGAAGCAATTTTTCTTTAAGATATCCCAAGCCATAAACCAAAGTGCAATTGGCAATCTAAAAATTATTTTCCACACCTTCAAACGTGCTACATTTGGAAAAACCATTAAATCTGAAGACATTCTGACTGCGAGACAAAAATATAACCTATTGAAAGTGTAGATCAGGTTGTCTGCACATGGTTTGTATAAAGCTCATTTGTTAGTATTTTGAATCTTCACTTGTCAAAAGATTCAAATCTGCACCCATAGGTATCAATGATGACTTATCGGCCATCTTGCATTTATTCAACAATAATGTTACATACCTTGCATTTTGAATAAAAAATCCAATTACTTACTGCCAAAGCTCCATAGCAAACACAATATTGTAGTGAACCCAAATCTACCATTTCAAAGCTTTTTCTTTCCCCTGATCCCCTACTAATGCATTCTTTTGTTCCCCCTTTGTGGCAAGATATTCCTTTCCTCATCATTTATTTGATAGTCAACTAGACATCCAATCGCTCATAGTTATATTGTTACAAGAGAAGGCCATGACCTCCTTACTCGTTGGATCTTCCCCATGCACAAGTTTTCAAACAACTATTTGTAATGAACCTTTGAGGTTTGCAAAGCAAAAAACTTTTAACTTGGACCTTAATAATAGGATCCTCACTGCTTACAACTTGCAAAAAAGAGGATGTTGCAGCCCTTCAGTTTACCCAAATTACAATAAAAATGGGGAATCTACTGACCAATTTTTCCTCCATTGTCAACATTTAAGGGTAATTTGGAATACTTTGGCAGCAAAATTTAAAAGTGCCCATCTCTGTCTCAACTCAAAAGAGAAGAATCTCTCAAACTAGACTATACTCCATACGGGGATGCTTGCTATCAAATGTTTATCAGCTCATTCCTGGCTTTGTCATTTGGTTTATGTGGAAAGAGAGAAATGTGAGAGATTTAAGAAACACCAAACAACTAGTGAAGATAATCATAACTGAAATCAAGGCATGGTTGATCAACTAACATAGCTTCTCTAGAAGATAGATTATTCTTCCTTAGGTATGGCTGACCTTCACATAGGTGGCATAATCCATTTTAGCATTAACTCCCAATATATTTGGTACTTTCTCCACTTGATTTTCAAGAGTAAAATTTTGCTGGGGTGTCATAGCACAAGCTTGGACAGACAAGATTTGGGCAGCTATTACAGACGCTGGTGGTTTTCCAATTCTATGTTATTGCCAAGGAATTGATCATTAGATGAACAATGCTCTTGAAATTGATTTTGAGATGTTTATGAATCATCTAAATACATTACATCTCATAGTTGAAGGAAACTCCCTCATAATCATCCAATACACTATGAGGATCACGAGTCTTTTCTCCACAAAAGTGAATGCTGTCCAAAACCAATCCCAAATCAGCTCGATGATGATCAATATGGTTCATAGCATTGGCACTTTTAATTTATAGGGAGCTTCCCCTTCTAAGTCGAAGAGCAGTTTTACCACACACCTATTTCGCTTTGTGTCACATTGAAAGGTGTGAATTAAAACCCTAAAAAAATATGGCAACTCTATTGGGGAATGACATAAGACTATTGTCTTATTCGTTGTGTCATTTGAATTAGCATAGAGGCTCTAGAGGTCACAAATATTTTTTAGCTTCACTACAATCAATGGTCGATTAGAAGAGTAACCACATCGACAGCAATCGTCCCCCTCCTTTACTACCATGGGGAAATCAGATTAGTCCGTTGGAAAACAAAAAAATCATGAGCTTCCTTGAGGATCAAGGAAAATTTTTCCCCAGTTCTATGGTGACAGAAAATTGAATCCCAACAAGCATATTTCTGCCTTCACCACCATTTGTGGAATTATGTGTAGCACATGAAGATGTTGAAGTTCACTTGTTCATGGAGACATTGCAAGGCACAATGGTTGTTTGGTTTCACCACCTTGCTTCCAGTCCAATCACAAGTTGAGAGTAAATGATTGAAGTTTTTTGCATGTTTCAAGTTGGCTAAGGATAGTCAAATCTTGTTTGCGAAATTCTCAAATGCCAAGAAAGATTAAAATGAGTCAATGCAAGAGTTCATTGCAAGATTCAATCATTTGGTTGCCAAGATTACCGACACTCTAAATCCTTCTTTTGAGATTCTTCTAAGCTGCTTCATCAATGCTCAATCTTCAAAAATTGCTTTCTCAAGCGAGGGAAAGCTACAAAATTTAGGGAAGCTCAATAAGATGCCATCAAGTTGGAAGAACATATGATCACTTCAAGAAAGATACGAAAAAATTCAATCAAGTCACTATTTCCTTTAAACGAGCTTGTTCCATGCAACAAGCAAACATGATGGAAAAAGTTCTTGAGATGCACATATTCTCACAAATATTGATAACTTCAAATAAAAATCAAGGATTTTCAGATAGTCCTAAATGTCTTTTAGATGAATTTGATGACAACTTTTGTTATTGGATATACCTAGTATGAACCCCATAAGGTAAGAAATAATTTTCATAATCATATGATGAATGATGATATGTGTTCATACAACCAAGAATTGCAATCAAAATAAGAGAATGAATTAGAATTAGACATTTTGTGTTCTTTGTTATAGTTCTTTGAAGCTAGAGAAGGGTTGTTGATGGAAAAAGAATCTATGCAAGTATGCCATATTCTCCCTATGGGCAATGAAGTTGAGCTAGAATCATAAGAGTAAAGTGTTGTTCCAAATATTGAGCAAGAAGAGATTAGTTGTGCTAGAGAGGATAGTGATGAATCCAATCACTTCTTCTCTTCATTCAACAAATTGTTTGAAGAATCTGCACCAAATATAATCAAAGAAGACCAAGAATTTTTTCTCTCTAAAGAATTTACAGCTTCAAATTCAACAATTTCTATAAGCTCTAATGATGAAAAGACTTAGTTGATATCGGTTAAAGAGATAAAGATTTGGTCATTGGAAGTTGCTATTTTTATTCGGGATGTCAAAGACAAGACCGCAATTAGATAAAGAACAAGATTTTCCTAATCTACAAGACAATTCAGCTTTCAAGGCACCCGTTAGATCAGAAGTTCTTGAGAAGGATTCCTTACCAAATCCTGATAGTTTTATACAACACCTTCAAAGCAGATCTTCAATGGATGACATGATCGATTTCCTCTTGAGGTTTGACACATCATCAATAGATCCAATACATGTCAATGAAGAAGTGGACCTTTTTCCTCAGAATATCAAAGAAGAAGAAAGATGGACAATCAATGAAAAAGAGATGTTGCAAGAGATTTATATTCACACTCAAGAACCTAGTTGTTTCCTCCCTCCTACAAACATATTCATTGAAGCCAATTGCTCTAAAGAAACTGGAGACTCAGTTCATCCAACGTTCAACAATATGGGATGATGGATGGCAAAGTGAGCTGCCAGAAGATGATATTTTTCAGCACTTGAAGATTTAGATCTTGACAGTCTCTTTAGATTCAAACTCCAAAGGTTGGTCAACCAAAAGCTTAATTGATCAAGATAGTCAAGAATTGTTTCCATCACAAGGTACCTCGCTGATATCAATTGTGGATCCAATAAATCAAGAGTTGGTGAGCAAGACTTTTTTTATCAGCTCTAGCATTTCCCAAAGGTTGATTGTTGGACTAAGCTTAGGATTTTGTATGTTGAAGAGATAGGTGGAGAGGATCAATTCTAACATGTGGTGATTACAATGCCTATTGATATTCTATGGCCACAAGACATTGCTAGATACCTTCAAAAAGATGCTCAATATATTCACTTGCTACAAAGGTTTCTTGTTATGGAAGACAATCATCCAAAAGTTAAAACCAATGAAAATCAATCAATTTGTGTTGAATTTCTCACTACATGATCGTTACTACTCTCCTAAATCCTAGATGCTCAAGAAATTTTTCTAGAGGATGAAAGACTGTGCTATCACAACTAGATTCTCAGATCATGAGGAGCAATTGTTATGTTTCCCAGCCTATAAATGGCTTTGTGTAACCCATTTCGTTTCCCTAGGTTCCTGCTCATAGAAGAGCTTTTTTGATTTCTAACTTATGTTGTATTATGTTTCCCAATTCATGATGTTTTCTTATGTCATATTGTATTTCCCATTTAGTAATGTAAACATCATATTCTATTAGGTGATATAGGATGTTCATCTTTAGGTGATCTAAGAGTAGTCTAACTCTATTGCCCATTGATAAAAACACCAGTCTACTTATACTATAAAATCAAAGATTTTGTAGTTATATATCACAAGTTTACACCATGGTCCCTAAACAAAGAAAATTTTCATACCCATAAAAAAATTTCATATTGTGTCAAGTTCTTCATGATCAAGTCTAGTGTAGTCTGTATCATCTTGTTTGTAGGATCATGGATTGAGGTTCTTGAGGACATTGATCTTGATAGAAGAAAGGAAGCCTTCAAATTTAAATTTTGGCTAAGTCATGAAGACATGTATACATTTGTGGAGCAAGGGTGCACCTCATAAAGAAAAACACACTAGGAAAAGGGAAATTGTGCTAAGAAAGGGAAAACCTCACCAAGAAAGCTAAGTGAGTGCCTCACAAAAGATTTTGCAATTTACAATTTTTTTGATGTGGTGTTTAGGTTGTGCTTGTACAAAGGAAATCTAGTTCAAATATTTCAAATGCATGAAGAAGGGATCAAGAATGCATGAGGTGCATGGAGGATTAGTGGGATGTGTTGGTGTTGAAGAGTATAGGCATGCGGGGAATCTGTAGGATGTGCTCCTATAAAGGAACAAGATTTTTGAAAAATTAAAAGTTCAATGTAATGGCACACACCTAGACAATGGCATGCACCTCACAAAGGATTTAGTTTCTTATTAAAATTGCCTGCAATGTATAGATGTGCGCTAATACAACCCAAATATTTAAAAAAAAATCCAGCCTAATGTCTAAGTGTGCAACTAGACAATGGCATGTGCCAATCTAAAGGAACCTCTTTTTCATTCAAAAATTAATCAAAGGAAAAAGCGCATCCATGCCAATACAAGGAACTTGTCCATTTAAAAAAGGTTGGCATGTCCATAACTATTTGATACTTTTTCTTTCAAAAATGACTAAAATGGATCAAGGATAGTGTATAGTTGTGTATGGAGGTAGAAGCGCAGGCTTCTACATAGATGTGTGCTTAAAGAATCAAAGGCACATGTGAGGTCGAGGAGGGTCATTTTTAAAGGTTTAATAGGCTAGTGTATGGGCACGTGCTTGGACAATCGTGCACACCAATACAAGAAAATCCTAGCAACAACACGCATGGAGAAAGCTCTTTTTACAGGCATGTATAGAAATCAAGACGCATGCTCAAACAAGAAAGAATGTTTTTTGAAAATATTAAGTTAGTGTACAAGCACGAATACAAAGCAATTTGTTTTAGTCAAATTTTCCCTTCAAGGTATATGCCACAATTTTTTAATACATCTAAGAAAGGATTTTGATGTAGTTTACAAGTGCATGTGATAGGAATAGAAACACGCCCTAGAAAACAAGTTTCTCATGAACCACATCATTCTAAGACGAGTTTGCACAAATCTTCAACTCTCAACCACCAAAAGAGAGTAAATCTATATAATATACATGAATTTGGGGGAGAAGTCTACAAATCAATGAATTTATCAGATTTAGAGCATATAAGTTTGTGATTTTTAGTTAGAAGATTCAAGCAAGATATTCATTGAATTATCAAACTTTTAGAGCTTCCCCAAAGGGTGCACTTGACTTAATTAGAATAGAAGATTCACCATGAAAGCTTCATTGAAATCACACGTAAAGCCACCTATCCAAAGAAGTCTATTTTTAGCGATCACCATTTTCAAAGAGGAGCATATTTTGGGATTCACTATTTATAGCCAATGCTATTTTAGTAGTCTCTATTTTTAGCGCAAAGAGACCGTGTTACTTTTAACCTTCCAATATTTTTATTGTTCGCTATTTATAGTGTGAAGTTGGCTATTGTTAGATCATCTATCTCATCATGTAAGAGACGTGAGATTTTAAAAGGTAACTGTAATAATTTCAATTGTTAGTTGAACTTATAGTCGCATGATGTAATATTCGGACTAGTGGATAGGATTAATTTGTAATAAAGCTTACTAATCATACAAGCAATCTTAGTTAAGGTAGAAGTATAGCTAATTTATTTCATTTATTTACATGCAATTATTTGTAAACAATATAAATAAGTGTCTTTTTGCACTCAGTTGAAAAAAATGGTAATTCTTGTGCTGACATATTGATGGAGTTGATATTCATCAAGTATTCAGTGTTATTGTTTTCCCAAATTCGTTACTCATTCAATGATGTTAATTGAGCCTATCTTGCTTATAAATGTTTATTGAGATGTCTTGTGATGTGTGCTAAGGGTTAAATTACTTATGTGGATTTGCAATCTTTGTATTATGGAT
>VDFB02385535.1:0-27026 GCA_007258455.2 Sequoia sempervirens | reverse complement strand
AAAAAATCTTAAAAAAATCATCTAGAAAAATAAAAGTGGTTTATTAAATTTCAAATTATAGAATTCAACCTAAATCCTTCGAATATGTCACGTGAGTCAAATCTCAAATTATTAAATGCAAACTAAATCTATTAAGAAGATGTCACAAACAGTCAAATTACAAAACACTAAAATTTCAAATTGAGTAAAATTCAACCTAAATCCCTTGGAAACAAGTCGCAAATAGTCAAATTCAGAGCCAACAAGTGGTCCGCATAACATTTCAGCGTGCCACGACAGCGCGCAACCTCGCAAAACTGATGTCAGAATTAGAAAAGAAAATCAAGAGATCAGCCAGTATATTAAAAAAATTAAAGAAAGAATAAACTGTCTACACTGGCGAAATTCGAAAGTTACGACCATTATTCTTGTATGGAAATTGAAATCACATGATACTGCGAGGAGGCAAAAGATTTTCTTTAAAACCGTATCCGGAGGAATGTGCGGGGACTTGCTGCAAGACAGCGAATCGAATCCTGTGCCCAAAAATTCCTATCCCACTCCGCGCCGCTTTTTTAAGTGTACGCAGAAATATTCACCCGAAAATTCCTATTCTTCTGTACTGTTTTAGCTGTTAAAGGTTTACCTCGTCTTGTTTAAATTCTAGCTCCAATTGCCACGGAAGAGAGACAAAATAATCAAAAAATAAAACAAGAAGATAAATAAGTGACGCTTAGAAATTTGAAGGGTTTCTATGGATTTCTCGAGCTCGGGGACTCTGCATTTGGTAATGGCGGCCCTGGTGGGGGCCACCGTGGTGGCTGCCTCGGCTTACTACATGCACAAGCGAACGTTGGACCAGCTGCTGGAGTTTCAGCGGCGGAGTCAGGGAGAAAATTTGGAAGATAATGAAGAGGACGACGAAACGGTGGCGCAGAGTAAGAGGCGTGGGCGCCACAATTCTAGGCGGAGAGGTTCTTCCGATAGAACCTTCAGCTCAATGCCTAACTTCGCGAGTGCCCCTGCGGAAGGGTTGGAGTTTTATGGTCACAACGAGAAGAAGTTCAATCATAGTAATAATAATAATGGAGGTGCGGAATTTAAGCGGGGTTCGTTCGGGAACTTGACTGTGATTCCCTCGGGACTTCCCCGCCTTCAGACGCGGCGAGACGGTATGCTTTCTTCTAGATTCTAACTGCTCATTATTTTTTTATAGAAAGCTCTGTTGAAAAAAAGATCTGAGTTCGTTTAATTGTATTTATTTTTGTTCAATTTCGAATATGTCGAAAATATAATAAATTGTTAATGGTAAATGAGAAGATTGTTCTGATAAATCTGTGTTGCGTATACGGATTTCGGTTTTAGCGTTTCGGACTTTTGACTATCTTGTAGAGAGGCCGAATTAACGTTCGCATTTCAAGGTTAATTTTCTGTACGACGATTCGAATTCATTTGCCGAAACTTATAATTTTTTTAAAATTTCACGTCAGAAGTTTTACTTTAAAGTGTTTTTAAAGATGTGCAAATCATAAATCCTTGAAAGGTCGGAATCTATTCTATATTATCGTTGAATTTGCTAAAGCTTTGCATAAATTTTGTCTCTTTGAGTAGGAGAGGTTCAGACAAATTACTGAAAGCCGGACGATGGAAATTTAAACAATTTATTTATCCATAGGCTAAATAACGTGTACATTCTGTAAGGCCCTGTTTCTTTGCGATAATTTGAGTTCATTTACTTTTTCTTTTGGAAAATACAACTCATAAGTCTGTAAAAGCTTGGAAGCCATTCCTCAGATCTTTGAACTTGCTAAAACTCTGCATAAGCTTTAACAATTTTTTGATGTTACAGAGTTTCGAACTTTTAAACTCGCGTTGTACTAAAATTTACTTAATTAGCTAGATTCTGAAGTAGTATGTACATTCTGTTAAGCTCTTTTCTCTGGGAGAACCAAGAGGTTCCAACTTTTGACCTGATGTTCCATAGAAATTTAAAAACTATTTAGCCAGAGGCTGAACACATTATGTAAGGTTTTGTTATTTTATTACAGGTTGATTGCACTTACTGCAACTTTGTTTTATATAATTTTTGTTTTTCAAAATTTGCAAATCATAAATCTTTAGAAGCTCGGAATGTATTCTGCAAGATCTTGGACTTTGCTTAGACTTGTCATAAACTTTGTATGTCTTTGCCTAAAATTTGTATCTCTTTAAGTAGGAGAGGCTTGAACTTTGATCTGATGCCGAACAGTGGAAAATTAAACTTTTTTGCGATAGGCTGAAGTCTGAACTTTTGTTGCATTCTGTAAGGTTCTCTTCCATTACAACAATTCAAATGCATTTACTGTAAATTTGAATGATTGTAAAGATCCGCAGGTCATTTATCTTAATATAATCTTGGATGCTTTTAAGATTTGCAAGTCATAAGATTGTGAAAGTGTCAAAATCTATTCCCGAGATTTTTGGATTTGCTAAAAATTGGCGTAAGCGTTGTATCTCTTTTAATAGGAGAGGTTCAAACTTGTGACATGATGCCCAGACGGTTGATAATATACTATTCAGCCTTTGGCTGAAGTATGTTGCATTCTGTAAGGTTCTGTTCCTTTGACAATTGAAATGCATTTACTGTAAATTTGAATGCTTTTAAAGATATGCAAGTATAAATTTTACTGTAGCTTTGAATGTTATCAGGAATTTGCAAGTAATAAATCTGTAAAGGCTCAGAATCTATTCCCTGATATCTTTGAATTTGCTAAAACTTTGAATATCTTTGCAAAGACTTTGTTCATCTCTTGAAGTAGGAGAGGTTTGAACTTCAAACTTACAAACTGGTGCCAGACAATTATGATTTAAACTAATTAGTAATAGGCTGAAATAATGAGTGAATTTCACAAGGTTATGTTCCTTGGCAACAGTTCAAATGCATTTACAGTGATTTTGAATTCCTTTTTTGAGTATTTTTAAGTCATAAATCTGTAAAAGCTCAAAATATGTCCCCTTATATCTTTGAACTTGCTAAAACATGGCAAAATATTTGTATGTCTTTGTATATCTTGAAATAGAAGAGGTTTGAATTTATGATCTGATGTTGGACAGTAGAGATTTAAACAAAATGTGCATTCTGTAAGGTTTGGTTTCCTTGCCAGTTAATATAAGGTCAAATTGTAATGGATTTACTGTAACTTGGTGATGTAAACCACAGGTGGGGCAAATGAACAACCAGCGAACAGTTGCCTAGAGAAGCACAACAAAAACATAAGAACAAGGAAGAACAATAAATTGGGAAACAGACAATCTATATTATTTGCAAAATATTTGAACATAGTATTGGCCACTCCAAAATTGTATGGAACCCAACCAGCCTATGCTAGCTGTCCAATGAATATTTAACTTACTTGTGAAACTCTGCAGCACAATCACTTTTTACAAGTCCAACTATGGCTATGAACTAATGTAGCAAATATCTAGAAAACATTGTGGTTTATTGTGGCTCAGACCGATCAGTGATCTAATCTGAATTGGATTGCCAAATTTTTCTGCAGACTTAGGCATGAATCCCAAGGCACAAGAAAATCATGATATAATTTCAATTTTATCTTCTAAATCATGATATAGTCACAATTTGATCCCTATTTGATCATTACAATCGAGATGGTTCCAATTTGGCATGTAATTAAAAATCAATTTTTTTCCCTCTATCCATCTGTTTTTATGAACTTTTCATCATTTTTAATTTCTAATTTTTCTTAATCAAAACCTAATTATTTGAGAAATCCTTCATAGTTTGGTTTGCCAAGTCAATACTGAGAATTTTTTTTGCTATGATGCTATGAACCACTTTGTTCTCACTCTCAAATTTCACTCTAGCTTGATTTCAGCTTAAGAATTCTTTCTTAGACTCTGGCCTGATTTCAGCTACATTATGCCCCTCTACATAGGGAAACTGTCCACTTTTATGCCAACTCAGTGATTGTTGATCTTCCCTACATATGTGGGAATTGAAAGGTCCCGCTTGCCCCACAAATCTGAAATCAAAGCTTTAAGAAACTTGATGCTTCAATTTCCATCCTGTGTTTCTATTCTAGAGAGTTTGACATAACTGACAAAAGAGTCTTTGTTGTTTCCACTTGCTGGCTAGAGAATGGATCCGTAGCATATCCACCTCCAATGCGTGGACTAGATCCTACTTGGCTTCCCTAAGCTTGTGTTGCATCACATGACACCTTGGTGACATGCTCTACTTTTTGTGTTTTTGGGAGGGTTCACTATATCTTTATAAAGGCAAGAGTTTGCTTCAACTTTGTGCCCCATTTGGCACCAATCTCAACCAATGGTGTTCGAGTTAATGCTATAGATTACTCAAGCTCTCAAACCAATACAACCAAATTTGTACACCAAAACTCACAATGCACACTTCAAACTAAATAGCTAGTTCATTGTGTGGACTAGCCAAAAATAGAGGAAAATGAAAGGAAACTTTCTTTTGGATGATGAAAAATTGTTCAACCCCTAAGACACTCTTGCATTAGACACCCTAAGTGAAAAGTTTGTGAGTATGGTGCTCACAAAATGGATTGTGCAAATGATTGATTGATGCAGGAGCATCCATGGTTGCAGGCAATCTTGCATCAACCAAAAAGATCAAAATTTTTGTGTGACATGGTTTGAATAATGTTTTTAGTAATTAGTTGATTATCTTTGTCCAAAAATCAAGAATTTAATAATTGGACAAATTTTTGTTCAAAATGTAATGTCCCCTTCCTAGGTAGTTCAGGTGATTTAGGGGTTAGCCTATTATTCAGACCCTCGTAGGCTGACATATGTGTTTAGAGGGTTGCTTTTGGAAGTTATCCTGCGTTTTGGGACATTACTCCATTAGTTGACTCAGGTTTGGGCCTTTGTAGAGTCTTACAAAGTGATAATTAGGCACTTACTATTTATAGTAAGTCAGGCCAACAAGGGTTACTATTTCTGGCAGGGCACCTGGCTCAGTTGGTCATCTTAGTTTCAACCCAGTTTGACAGTTTGGTGAGCAGATAGCGAATATTTGAGCATTTAATGATATTTGGAGAAATATTAATGTTGTGACTTTATATTATAAAGTCAATTAATGAAATATTGATTTATTAATGGAATAATATAAAGTATTTAATACTTTATATTAAAAGGTGGGGCGATTATTATTAATGAATGTATATTCATTAATCATTTTAAAAAAGAACGCCTTATAATGATAATTTTCCCTAAGTCTACCAAGGGCGAATTAATGATTTATTAAATGCTTAGTGAAGTTGCTTTTTGGGTCGAGCCTTTGAGGAGAGCTTATATTTTTCAAAGAGACAAATCGAACTTCATTGTGAATTATTCTAATTTGTCTTTATTTCTCTCTGAGAACATTGGAGTTTGTGAAACAAGGGTTTCTGCAAATTCGCTTCATTAGTGGATTTTGGAGAATGTTCCCTCTTCAGAATCAGGCATACTGAGGTTGTGAAAGATCAGCTGAAGATTGTTAGTTGAGTGGCTTCATTCAGGAGTCATTATAGAGCTTATTGGTGAAATTCAGATTGGGGTTTGGACCGATTTTCTTCCCGAAGGATATCTCTTTCAATGGCCATTCATTATACTTCATCTGGCACGCATTTCAAGGTAGTACAAAATTATTAATTGCTGGTCATTGGGCCGTACTTTTTAGCAGCAAGGCCGTACCTTCATCTTTAGGCAAAATGCCTTGCCTTTTTGATCAATCTTTCTTCCAAAGGTGGCGCCTAGGGTTTCTGAAGCTTTTGCACTGATTTCAAGGTGGGAGATTGCATTATTTCATTTGGCCGTACCATCTCAGGCTTCTTTTTAGGCGACTGCAAGCTTATCTAGGTTCATCAATAAATAGCTTGCCTTTTTATTTGCATGTTTGAATCTCGTAGTTGTAATCAATTTGAAAGAGCAATAAATTATCTGTCTTCAAATTATAAGCTGTATTCTTTCATATCTAGTCTTTGGCATTTTATTTATATTTTTCGCCATTTATTTCAAAATCGCACTCATTTCTCTTATTGCAAAAATTTACAAAAGACTCAAAACACAACAAAACAACAAACAAAAAGATTGTATCACGGGGTTGAGGTTGAGAGACATTATATTCTACAACAAGGGTAGAGGAATAGGTAGAGTAGAGGATTGGACAAGTCCTCCTATTCCAGAAGGTGAGACAGTATCAAGGGTTCTGGGTATACACAGATCCAGTTCTAGCAGCAGTGAGAACAGTATTTCCACACTCATGGCAGATCGGGAGATTCCGACAGAGTCTTGTAGGGATTTAGGGAAAGAACCTGTTGAGGGTGAGATGTCTGAGACTAAGTTCAGATGGAGACATGATAATATGATGGACATGATGTCTCAGTTGATGGGCACGATGAGGCAATATGTTCTGCCTCAACAACATTACATACAGATAGAACAGTCTAGTAGGACTGTAGGCATAGACCAGCCATAGGTGTCAGTACAATAGTAGTCGTCACCTATCTTTCATGAACGTAGGCTTGGACAACCTACCTTTATTACTAGGGAGGCAACTCCGACTCCGGAGGCAGAGCAGCAGGGTCACCAACTAGAGTTTTAGCCACAACATGGTACATCAGTGGTCGACGTGACCGAATTCTTTGGATAGTACTCGACATTGGCTCTTGAGATCAGGCAGTCATCTTTTCATGAGTTTATGGATGTGCATAGACCCAGGGGTGGAGGTAGATTCGAGCGCAGAGCTCCTGAGTACTAGCCACCACCACAGGTGAATTGGGATCTTCAGCATGCAGTGAGCAAGATTGTCTTGCCTTATTTTGATGGCTCATACAAGAGTTCAACGAGTTCTTGGGTACAAAAGTTAGACAATTACCTATCATTGAGACCTATGCAGGAGGACGAGGCCATTAAATTTTCCACGCTACATCTTGATGGATTAGCACATAATTGGTGGCATCACGGTATGTACACATTGGGTCATCACACAGTTACTACTTACCAGGAGTTCACGAACAGGCTCATAGAACACTTTGATAAAAAGGATCTAGAACTTTACTTTAGAGAGCTAGCTCAGCTCAAGCAAACTGGTAGTCTGGATGCCTACATTGGTGAATTCCAGAGGGTTGCAGTCATGGTGATAGGTATTTTGGAGAGGAGACTTGTCATTCTATTCATTGGGGGATTATATGAGCCGATGAGAGGTTGGGTCAAGGCATTTGATCCTCCTACTCTTCAGGAGGCCATGAGGAAGGCACGTAGTATGGAGCTTGCAGCACCTCCCAGCAAGTTTTCTTTAGGCTCATCATCCTATTCGAGGCCAAACAAATCATTTGATAAGAATAGAATATTTGACAAGAAGAAGGATCCACCTGATCCTCAGAGAAGGAATGCACCACCTTTGACAAGGAGACATTGAATGATTTACGAAAGAAAAAGTTATGTTTTTGGTGCAAGCAAGGCACCTTACGATGAAAAACATGTATGCCCTCTTCGTCCTAAAGCAAAAAGTAACCAGATGGAGTGGTTTTATGAGGGTGAAGAGCAATCTGTTCTTTCAGACCAGCAAGCTGATTTAGAGCATTCAGATGATGAAAGGTCTGAAAATGATAGTGAAAATGAGGGAGGAAAGAAGTTACAGGAGGCACACTTGACTAGTCTTCAGAGAGATGGATCTTTTAGGCTACGTGGGCTCCTAGCAGGTTAGAAAGTGATTACTCTACTTGACACTGGTGCCACTCATAAATTTATAGATGCACGGTTGGTAGAGAGACGAGGCATACAGACTGAGGAGTTTGAGGGTATTTGAGTCAAGGTGGCTGATGGGTACACCCTCAAATGTGATAGGAGAATAACAGATCTTCCGATGCGGCTTAACAACTATGAATTCAAGGCTGAATTCTATGTTGTGAATATGGGAGATATTGATGTGGTACTTGGGATGGCATGGCTTCATGATTTGGGTGAATTTACACTCAATCTTCGAGACATGGAGATGAAGTTCAAAGTAAACGGGAAACCACATGTCATAAAAGCCATCAAAGAAAGTAATTTGAAAGTGGTATCTTTTAGACAGATGGAGAGGCTCATTCGTCATGATATGGTGGATTGGGCTGCAGAGTGTATTTTGTTACCAGCACAACAGGAGCATTAGAAGGTTGAGTACCATCCTGACATTCAGGAACTGAGGACGACATTCCACCTGGCAAACCACCAGATAGGAGCATCGAGCACATTATCGAGATGGAGGAGGGTGCAAAGCCCATTATGATCACACCATATAGACATCCGAAATGCCTCAAAGATGATATAGAGAAAACAATCAGTGAGTTGTTGGCTATGGGGCATATCAGACCTAGTAAGTCACCTTTTGCTTCATCGGTGGTATTGGTGAAGAAAAAGGATGGGTCACTACGGATGTGTATAGATTACCGCTAGCTTAATAAGAAAACAATCAAAAACAGGTACTCTATACCCCACATCGGTGAGTTGATTGATGAGTTGCACGGTGCTATCTTCTTCATCAAATATTCCGAGCCAAATTTTTTCGATTTTTCACAATTTCAAATTACAAGCAGTGCACCCGTTAAGGTTAGATGGATAAACCAAAACGTGCAAGAAAGCAACTCTAACCAGAATGGCGCTGATGATGGCGAGCATTGGTCAGAGGGTCTTCTACTCTAAATACAGAAAGGAACTCAACGTCAAGTATGTGCTACCCAATCCAATGCGGAGTGAGGGGCGACCATATGACGGAGTGATTACAGAAAGCAAAGCTTGAAATGAAATGCTGAAGCTGAAACTACTCGACACCCAGAATGTGCTTGCTCACCCAGAATGGGAAGTAGCGACCATAGGGCGGAGTTATAACTATTACAATAACTTAATTGAAACTGAGAATTACAACCAGATTTGAACAAGAAAGAAAGACTGCCAGTACTACTGTCAGTTGTACAAAATAATAAGAATTCGCCTGCCAATATCTTATGAAATTAAAGGATCAGCATTACATCACAGAGAAGCACTTATATCTTGGATATGAATACCAAAATCAAAATACTATCAAGGATCAAGATGCTGTTTTCTGTTTTCTGTTACAAATCTGCTCATTAAAAGAAATAACAGCAGTCTATGGATCTATTCAAATGCTCATAAATCCCTAGTAACTTGCTCAAATGACATGATCTCTGTTGCACAACAATCCTAGCATGATGGCGCTCAAACCAATAACATGAAACAGACTCAAAATGCCTTTAATGAATAATGCACAATTTCCAAAGCAAGTACATGGTACGGCCCAGCTGAGAAAGTCGACCTCCTTTTAAAAATTAATGCATTCACTAAAAAATCCACAAACTTGGAAACTAAGGCGCCTAGGTCTAACAAAGAGGAATGAATGATACCCAGAACTATATTTTTTGTCTTTTTCAAGATATGAGTAAAACATGCAATCTGCTGTATTAAATGATGCAAAGCTGAAAACACTAAGATGCCAAATAAGATCTAACAATGCAATACTGAACCCCAAATGTATGAACTAAGATGCACTCACAAATAGACTGAATTCACCACTAGATGTTGTCTTGCAAACACGAAGTGATGCCCAAGCTGGGAGGCCTTCATTCCTCGAAGCAGTTCCAGAGCCAATCCGGCAGCATAACAGTATAGTCGACCAAAGATCCAAATGAAGCTCAAAATCCTCCTTTTATAAATTCCTGTTGACTTCACAAAACCCTAAAATCCACTTCAGAGTCAAAACCCTAATCTTTTCTCAAAGGTGGCATCCTTTTCCATACATCTTTAATTTTGACTTCATTAAATTTCTCACTTAACTAAATGCGTCCTCCTGAAAGCCTAGTTTTGACTTTGATAAATTCAATATAAATTTAATATATTCTCAATGATGGCGCCCCCTTCAAGTCCACTTTTTAAAATAACATTAAGTTATTTGACTAGGCCAAGGTGATAAAATAACATTTAAAATATAATGTTATTTTTAAGTGAAATGAGCTCATCTCTCCCAAACCGCATTCAAGCCCAAACGAATACGCCACTTGAGTCAACTGAAGAGGAAAGTCAACCGACCGACCGTTTACTCGCAAAAATAGAATTTACTAAAAATAGTAACCTGGAAATGCTCAGAAGCCGAGACGCATACTGCGAAGCTCTCTGAAAACCTAGAAAGAATCCGCCACAGATCCACCAACTCAGCAAGGACACTTAAAAATAGGAAACTCCTAATTTTACCTTCCACTAGCCCACGTCTCCATTAGGCCAATCATCACGAGAAGATCATGCTCGAGAAGGACATTACATTCACGAAGATTGACTTGAGGTTCGAGTACCATCAGATTCGGATGAGGGAGCAGGACATAGAGAAAACCGTTTTCAGGTGCCATTGCAGTCACTTCGAGTTCTTGGTTATGCCTTTCGGTCTAACCAACGCCCCTGCTACCTTTCAGGCTACAATGAACAGGGTCTTTAGTTCTCAGCTACAGAGATATGTATTGGTCTTCTTCGATGACATTCTAGTATACAGTCGATCATGGGAGGAGCATATAGCTCACTTAGATACAGTTTTGGGTATTTTGGCAGAGGAGTCCTTGTACGCCAAGGAGTCCAAGGGTGAGCTAGGTATGGCTGAGTTGTTATATCTCAGGCACATCATCAGTGCCAAGGGAGTCAGTATGGACTTTGAGAAGGTCCGAGCTATAGTAGAGTGGCCAGTACCAGAGAACCTTACCCAGCTCAGAGGATTCATTGGGTTGTGTGCTTTTTATAGACGATTTGTTAGTGGGTTCTCACGACACGCTGCACCCCTTATTGATTTGACAAAGAAAGGGGCATTTGCTTGGTCACCGCAGGTTCAGGAGTGTTTTGATAGATTCAAGGTGATTACGACTTCGTGTCCAGTTTTAGCACTGCCAGACTTTACAAAGTCTTTTGATTTGTATTGTGATGCCTTAGGAGAGGGCATTGGTGCCGTATTGATGCAAGAGAGACACCCTATTGCTTTTGAGAGTAGGAAGCTTAGGGGTCCTGAGAGATTTTATAGCATTTACGACAAGGAGATGTTAGCCATTATGCACGCTTTGGCTAAGTTCAAGCAATATCTGGTGGGTAGTAAATTCAGTGTGCGTACAAATCATAATAGATTGAAACACTTCCTTGGACAGCAAGACTTAAATGAAAGGCAACAAAAATGGGTCAGTAAATTGCAATCGCATGATTTTGATAGCACCTTCATTAAGGGGAAGTATAATGTTGTAGGTGACGCATTGTCTCGCAGACCTCAGTTGAATGCTATGGCATAGATCTCCGAGGATTGGAGGCACAGGATTATTGCAGAGTATGCTGAGAACCAATGGGCTTCTAGCATTGTTGATGGGACAAAGCAGGATAGCAGATACACCGTTGTGAATGACTTGATCATTTACAAGGGACAGATTTTTCTGGTTCCTGATTCAGAGTTGAAGGATACACTTCTGAAAGCCTTTCATGATCTTCCTATGGCGGGCCATCCCGGTTATTTCAAAACATATAAGCTGGTACGGGAACGGTTTACTTGGAAATGGCTAAAGACTGATGTTCTTTGGTATGTACAAGAGTGTTCTGTTTGCCAGCAGAACAAACAGGAACACACATATCCTGCTGGATTGCTTCAGCCACTTCCGATACTTGACAGGAAGTGGGAATGTTTATCAATGGATTTCATCATGGACTTGCCGAAAGCCCAAGGAAAAGATTGCATTTACGTGATTGTGGATCGGCTGACAAAATATGCACACTTTTTTTTGATCACCACTACATTCACAACATCGCAGACTGCAGAGCTCTTCTTTAGAGAGGTATTCAGGTTACATGGTTTGCCTCAGACTATAGTCAGTGATAGAGATAGTTGGTTCATGAGCAAATTTTGGCAAGAGTTGTACAGGCTTTGTGGAACCGAACTGACACCTAGTACCAACTACCATCCACAAACAGATGGGCAAATGGAGATCGTCAATAAGTGGGTGGAAGGATATTTGCGTAATTATATAGCTGGACAACAGAGAGCTTGGGTGAGGTGGATATACCTCTGTGAGTATTGTTATAACTCTACTCACCACATGACTATATAGATGACGCCCTTTATGGCATTATATGGGTATGAGGCACCCAATCTTTTGGATTTGGTGTTGAGTGACAGTAGAGTGCCCATGCAGGGGATATGTTGTAGGATCAACAGGATATTATGAGGTCTCTCGAGACAACATTCAGTGGGCACAAAATCGTAGCGTAGTATGCTGATTAGAAAAGGGTTGAGCGTTCCTTTGCAGTGGGTGACATGGTGTATCTCATGTTACAACCTTACCGTTAGTCTACCCTGTGGAAGAGTGGTGCAAAAAAGTTGAAACCTCATTACTATGGTCCATTTCGAGTCATCAGATGAGTGGGCGAGGATGCATATGAGTTGGATTTACCGTCGGATAGCAAGGTTCACAATGTGTTTCACGTTTCTCGCTTGAAGAAGGCATTGGGTCAGCATGTGATTCCCTCTTCAGTACTGCCACCCATTGATGACGAGGGGAAATTGATACTAGTGCTTGAGGCCATTCTTGATGTTAGAGACACCTTCGGAGGCGGGTCATCAGAGAGTTTTTGATAAAATGGAGAGACTTTCCGGTTGAGGATGCTACATGGGAGTAAGAGGATATTTTACAGCATTTGGAGTTGAGATTGCTTGAGGACAAGCAATTTCAGGGAGGGCAGACTGTAATGTTCCCTTCCTAGGCAGTACAGGTGATTTAGGGGTTAGCCTATTATTCAGACCCTCGTAGGCTGACAAATGTGTTTAGAGGGTTGCTTTTGGCAGTTATCCTGCGTTTTGAGACATTACTCCATTAGTTGACTTAGGTTTGGGCCTTTGCAGAGTCTTACAAAGTGATATTCAGGCACTTACTATTTATAGTAAGTCAGGCCAACAGGGGTTACTATTTCTGGCAGGGCACCTGGCTCAGTTGGTCATCTCAGTTTCGACCTAGTTTGACAGTTTGGTGAGTAGATAGCGAATATTTGAGCATTTAATGATATTTGGAGAAATATTAATGTTGTGACTTTATATTATAAAGTCAATTAATGAAATATTGATTTATTAATGGAATAATATAAAGTATTTAATACTTTATATTAAAAGGTGGGGCGATTATTATTAATGAATGTATATTCATTAATCATTTTAAAAAAGGATGCCTTATAATGATAATTTTCCCTAACTCTACCAAGGGCGAACTAATGATTTATTAAATGCTTATTGAAGTTGCTTTTTGGGTCGAGCCTTTGAGGAGAGTTCATATTTTTCAAAGAGACAAATCGAACTTCATTGTGAATTATTCTAATTTGTCTTTATTTCTCTCTGAGAACATTGGAGTTTGTGAAACAAGGGTTTTTGCAAATTCGCTTCATCATTGGATTTTGGAGAACGTTTCCTCTTGAGAATCAGGCATATTGAGGCTGTGAAAGATCAACTGAAGATTGTCAATTAAGTGGCTTCATTCAGGAGTCATTACAGAGCTTATTGGTGAAATTCAGATTGGGGTTTGGACCGATTTTCTTTCCGAAGGAAATCTCTTTCAATGGCCATTCATTATACTTCATCTGGTACACATTTCAAGGTAGTACGAAATTATTAATTGCTGGTTATTGGGCCGTACTTCTCAGCAGCAAGGCCGTACCTTCATCTTTAGGCAAAACGCCTTGCCTTTTTGATCAATCTTTCTTCCAAAGGTGGCGCCTAGGGTTTTTGAAGCTTTTGCACTGATTTCGAGGTGGGAGATTGCATTATTTTATTTGGCCGTACCATCTCAGGCTTCTTTTTAGGTGACTGCAAGCTTATCTAGGTTCATCAATAAATAGCTTGCCTTTTTATTTGCATGTTTGAATCTCGTAGTTGTAATCAATTTGAAAGAGCAATAAATTATCTGTCTTCAAATTATAAGCTGTATTCTTTCATATCTACTTGTCTGGCATTTTATTTATATTTTTCAAGCATTTATTTCCAAAATCGCACCATTTCCTCTTATTGCAAAAAATTACAAAAAAACTCAAAACACAACAAAACAAACAAAAAAAATTGCATTTCCATTAGAAGTTGGGGTTGAGAGACACCTGGTCTCTTACACAAAAGATGTAATGGGAGATAGTGTTGGAAATGCAATTTTAATGTTTAATTTAGAAAAAAGGCAACTTGGGGCGTGGGATTTCTTCGGAGTTATAAAATATTGCAGGTCATTTAAATTCCCTCATCAGCTATAGGTAGGAGTTGGACGCCCATGTTGTGTTGGCTGAGTACTTTTGAAAATGGGCTCCTATTTGTGAGGGATGGAGAATCAATGTGTTGGCTAGTGATGGCCTTTCTTCCTAAGAGTGATTTGCACATGTGTTGGAGATTTGAATATTTTACTTTATGAATTTTAATTGGGTTTTCCCAGGTTGGGTGTGGGGGAGGAGTTACAAGCTTGATGGATATAGTGGTTGCTGAAGAGGTTTTTTGAATTTATTTTTCTAGAATGTGGTGTGGGAGAAGTTGGGCGTAGCTCTTCTTGGTAGAAGTGTGGAGACATTATTGTTGTAGGTTGGAGGTGAAATACAACAACAAATAATTTTGAAAGATTGCAGAAACATTGTGGTATTGATTTTTCAGAAGAAGGATGCAGGCAAGAAAAGAGTGAAGTTGCAGGAAGAAGTGGAATTGAAGAAGACTCACCTGTGAATGATTTTGTAGTTTGAATCAGACCTTTGAATCTGATTTTTGATGTTTTCCATCAGTCCTGAGGGCTGCAAATATTGTAATTTCATTTTGGTCATAATTCCAAGTGTTATAGGAGACTTTGAGCAATAGAAGCATTCTTACTTGTTGTTGACTCTTGCATTGTTCAAATCATTTTCTGGAATTGTTTCTTGTGAGCTTGAAGTGTGTTGAGAGTTGGAGGTACTCTTTTGCATCAACGGTATAAGAGCAGGTTGTTCTTGAGTCTACTGGTAGAGCGCCGAAGAGAGGTAGTTTGCAGCAGGACCTTTGAGTTGTGTGTGTTGAGAAAATGCCTCCTAGAGTAGCCCATTGTGGTAGAGGTGGAGGTAGAAACCCTCCTGGCATGGGTGATTTCAGAGCCCTTATAAGGCAAGTAGAGACATTGCACGAAGAGCTACACAAAAGAGTTGTACATAGGGAAAGAGATGAAAGTGAACATGAAGCTTAGAATGAGGAGCCATTAGAATGAGGCACATGATGAAATAGATCTTAGAGAAATTAGATTGCTTAGAGCCATTTCCAAGATTGGAAAAAGACCAAAGATGGAGGTCTTAACATTAAATGGAAGTTTGAATCCAGAGGAGCTTATAGATTGGATAAATGACATGGAAGAATTCTTTGAGTTTGAAGAGATTGAAGACCTAGACGTAGTAAGATTTTCAAAGACAAAGTTGAAAGGACATGCAAGTATTTGGTGGAAAGAAATACAGATTGAAAGAGGTAGGAGAGGAAAGGAGAAAAACACCAAGTGGGATAGAATGGTGGAAAAAATGAAAAGGCAATTTATTCCTACGGATTATGAACTTGAGCTATTCAAGAAAATGCAAAATCTGAGACAAGGAACAAAAACTGTGAAAGAGTATACTAAACAATTCCAGAAAATCTTGACTAGAATGGGACATTTAGAAGCCAACAAGGAGAAGGTAGCAAGATACATCAATGGACTAAAGCCAAGCATTCAAGAATGTAATGAACCGAACCAATTTTGACCCAAATTTTTTCAAACTTCGAAGATGATCAGAACAACACTAAAGTACCCGTTAGGGTTAGCTCAAATCAAACCGGCAACTGAAGGAAAGAGCCTCAACGCCAAGAATGTGCTTTCCGATCCAAGCTGGGTAGAAGCTACCATATGGCGGAGTATCACTAGTAAAGAATGCAGTACTGGAAAGTAAAGTCAATGCCAAGCATGTGCACTCCTAACCCGAGGTGGGAAAGGCGCTACCATATGGCGGAGATTCTATTAACAAAAATGCTATGCAAGTAAAATAATCTCAACGCCAAGCATGTGCATTCCTAACCCAAAGTGGGAAAGGCGCTATCATATGGCGGAGAAACAGAAAGCAAATACAATATAGACTGAGCAAGGGCCAGTCGCATCCACAACCGTGGGAATGAAAGTGATTAAACTGAAAGTAAACTAGGCGGCAAAGCCATCCTCTTCCACTAAAGTGGGGATACAAAATGTAAAGTGCAGAAAGTAAAAGAGCTGATTAGTACTACTAATTCAGCGTTACAATATTATGAACAATCTGCAAATACAATGAGATATAGATAACCAATGATCTCCAAAATGTTAGGAAATGAACTCCAAACAAGTACAAGCTATCCAACATATGAAATATAGCAAAAGGGACTAAAATATCAGGTCTGATATAAAATTGCAGCAATCAGAAAATTCATACCAGCAAGCCCTAGAATCACCAAAATGCTCATAACTTCGTCAAAACACCTCCGAATGATGTGGAACTGAATGCAAATGAGAGCTAGGAGTTGAGTGACCAAGACCAAGCCAAGAAACTCCTCCAAATAGCAGTGATTTATTTATGCACGCTTTCCAATGCAACCTCAAAGAAGGTACAACCTCCAGAAATGTTCTACCAACAAGATAAAATCCGAGACACCTCCAAAAAATCTGAAAACTTGCAAGAGGGGCGCCCAAGGTAGACTAAAGCATAGGGCCAATACCCAAAACCACTAAAAAATCGTGCATGGACTTATGAGCAGATTTCTATTTCAGCAAAACCCTAACCAGCAAATGCAAAACTGACAAATCTCTAAAATCTTCAACTTTGATGCTCTATCTGCTAGTCTGGATGAGAAGCAGTCTCTGAAAACTCAGCTAGGTGCTATCTTTCAAGCACGAAACCAAGAGAAAGAACTAGGAGGTATGCATTCCTCGAAGCAAGCTCTGAAAGTATTTCAGCAGCATAACAATATGATAAGCAACAATAGATAATCCAATTGAAGGCCAAGTCTCTTATTTATAACTTTTCTATCTCCAAATTCAAATCTTCTTTTCCCTCCAATTAGGGTGCCTAAATGAAATTCACTTTTTACCTTTTCTCCAAATTTCATTTGCATTTCATTTCCAACCCTGTTGTACCCAAAAATAAATTTTTTGGCATTCTGTATAAATTGAGCTGAATCTTGTTAAAATGCCATGTTAAGTCAGTTTTAGGTCAAATCAATCATAGAATCTTGGTGGGTTTTTGTCAAGGAACACGTGCAAAATTCTGAAAATTTGAAAATTAGGGTTTTTCGCCCCTATTTTCAGGGAAACCCCTGAAAATAGGACCTTCCCAGAAATGATTGAACATGATTTTGATAGGATTAAAAGGCTTCATGATCACATTGGTCAAGTCAGAATCATCAAAAGACAGGTTTTACTCTGGTGGGTCTATTTCTATTTTTCAGGAACAAAGTTAGGAGCTCCACAGCCATTAATGGCAGATTGGCCAGTACCAGGTGCTGGAAGCTAAGCTTCAAAAGCTTCAACAACGCAATCATGGCGGAAAAGGTCCAAAATGGTGCAATTTGATGAAGGAGATTCCTGAAATCGAAAAAGGTCAAAATTTGACTAACTTTGGAAATGTTATGAAGGAGAGATTGTTCACATGTTGAAAAGAGCCTTTTTCAAGCAGGGGCGCCCATGATCCTTTAAGGCCAAATGAAGTCACCCAGATCATCCAAGGCATTCATTCTTGACATTTGCCTGCTGGTGCGACAATGAAACAAACAGATAAATCATCTGAGGAATAGATCACAAGCAGTTGCTGACGAAGCAAAAAGAGGCAGTTGAGGAATTATCAGGAAACCACAGTTAACGGCGAAGTTCTAAGAAAAAAGAGCCTTTCCAAAAGAAAGGCGCCCTTCTTTCTTGACCTCCAGATGCTGATAAATGACAAAAGGCTTCCCGGGATAATCTTCTCAGCCCAAGTAGATCTCGGAAACGCGTGCGAGCACCAACATCGACAGAGCATTCAGCGAATAATCTGGATCAAAGTAGGCAACTTTTAGATGAAATAATCAGGCCAAAAGGCAAAAGCGCCCTTTTCAAGGAGGGGCGCCCTTGAATAAAGGAACCCTAAATTGAGATCCAGGTTTTCTGAAGTCAGTCATTTTTGGCAGAACAGAGCTGGGTACCTGATGAGACATCAAGCAAAATCATTTGACTCTCCGATCAACGAGAAATCCAGATCAAAGCACGAGAGGTCATTTCAAAAGGCTGAAGAACGAAGTTTGAAAATTCACCAAGGCATTAGCAAAAGAGCCTTTTCTTGGAAAAGGCGCCCATTCTTTTGAAGCCCTAAACTCAGCTTTTCATCATCATATCCCCCAGGCACTTCTTTTCAGTTTGGATCCAGCTCCGCAGTGAATGTGTTCACAACATCTCAGGGTCAACAGATAACGCTAGATTCAAGATCAAATAGAGGGCTTTCAGGAGAGAAAATATTTAAAAGCTTGCAAGAAACCAAAAGGGATGCCTAAAAGAAGTCAAGGGTCAATTTGTTGACTAAAGTCAAGAGCTTTTGAGTTAAAGTTGGCTAAAACACTCCACGATCAGTGGAAATCACCTTTTTAACTTTAGATCAAGCCAAAATCACTTTTTGAGCTTGAGTTAAGTCCCCAAACTTGTGGATCTAAGGCTTAAACATATATATTCAAGGTGAAGGCGTCCCATTTCATTATTTCATTGCAGGATAAAAGATCAATAACAGCCACAAGCTCTCAAGGACGCCATTGATAGATCCGAACAAGGTTTTCATCCGTTTTCAATTTTTCTTGCGTATCCTCGGCGCAGAAGATATCGCTATTTTGAGGATTGACCCGTAGATAGATTTTTTTTTCAGTGGAATCGATAAAACTTCCAATCCATCTTCATTTTACTTCTCTGCCTTAGGTTTTCTTTGCATTTGACGTAGTGCTAACAAAGTTACATCGACGTATCAACTGGTAGTCCACATTATTTTCTCAGAAACTCCATTCCCATAAATTTTCCAAAATCATCAAACTTGCCCCTATTTTTGGGGGTTTTTCCGAAAAAGCCTGCATCCAAATTTCGAGGGAACTCGGTTTGTTCAGCATTGAAGCACGAACAAAACCCATGTGCCAGATTTTTTCGGGAAAAATACTTCTCGGCGAGGCGCTATTTTCAAGGGTTTCCAAAAATCATCTGAACAAGGTCAAGATTACAGTCAATCTTTAAGTTTTTCAAGATGCAGTACTCCCAGGTACAATAAGAGACCAAGACGGTCTTACTCCATGATTACTTGAAAACAGTTGACACAAATTTACACCAAGTAAATCCAGTGGTTGATTTGGAGCAGCTAGAAGGCATGAATCAAATCACATTGCAGAATATTGAAGAATCCGGGTTGCTGCAGGCCGCATCAATTCCCATCACACTACAAAGCGTAGAGCTTGTAATCGCTTGTATCAAGCATTACAATCCTACCACCAGAGAAATCAGAGCAGCGGATGGAAGAATTGTTTGTAGTCTAAAGCCTCAGGATATCGAAAGGTGTTTTCATATTCCATCATGTCCTAACAGCAAAGTCATATCAGTGACGGAATGTGAGAAGGCATTTGAGATAGCTAAAGACAAATGTCAAAAGGTAATGGCTGAAAAATGGTTAAAAGTGACAAAGGTAAGCTTGCCTAAGTCGTTGGGACGAGGAGAATGTAAAGACGAGTACGCAGTGTTAATCACTCTACTCAATAGAATCACTGGAGAAGATGGTCGTCAATTCCAGCCATGGATGTACTATATCATTGCTAAAATCATTGGCAAGAGGGAATATTATGACTGGGCCACTTTGATTAGTGACACACTCCACCGACAAATCACTGGGTATCTGGAAGCTCATAGGTTCCACATGTGCTCTTACTTGGTATACTTGAGAGCCTTCCAAGGCGATTTCAGGTTATTGAACAATGTGGGAACCTTAGGTGTGCAGAAGGTTCACGAACATTTCACACGTCTTGAGTTTACTCAAGTGAAAAGACACTTCAAGAAAACAAGTGATCTCTTCACTATGCACACAGTACGTGAGCTTAACCATGAGATGCACGTGCGTATTTCACAGACAGCCAGAGAGGCAATGGCGGATTGGGCAGATTGGTTCATCCAATTTCCTATGTTCTCCTACATACGCGTGTATGGCTACATTGGCCACCTCGCCATGCTACCAAGATACCCTTCAGATAGGGTAGTCTTCATGGAATTCCTGAGACAGTTGTCCGAGGTTCATGTCTATTTGCGCTTGAAGAGGAAGACAGCTGTTAACTTTCCCGTTGGAATGGGACTATATAGATGTGGATTCGCGGCAGATGCTAAAATGATGAGTCAGGAAACGGTGAGGTTTAATCTCAAGTATCTCATTGAGAGAAGATCCTATGATCCCAGAGGACTCTATGCAGCACATCTCGAGCAGCACTCGTCACATAAGTCTTCTATGGAAGATTATTGGGTAAATTGTAAAGACGAGTATGAAGTGCGAAGAAGGAACTACAGCAGATTCAGACTCCCACAAATTGCTGATTTTATGTCAGCAGACATTGAGGGCCTGTCTGATGATGAATGGGAAGTCATTCTCCCCTCATTCTTCGCAGATTCAGTTGACTCCCAACCGCTCCCGAGAGTGGATTGGTATGCCAAGGAGAACACGTCTATAGAAGAAAGAACGAGTATAGTGGTTAGAAATAGCCAACTCTATCTCGACAACAAGAAATCAAGGAAGGTGATACCTCACAGAACAGAGCCGCCACAGGTTCAGTCTACACCACCTTCCACTTCAAAAAGGAAACCTAGGCAAAAACAATGGTGCAATCCTCCCCGAGGGATGAGGATGTCAAAGCCTAGAACACAGAGGACACTAGTGGAGAAAGCCACACATAGTCCTGAAATAATCACGAGTATTGCTGCCCTAGAACAAAGAGTAGAGACTGCTACTCCTGATTCAGCAGAGGTTATCATGGAGGAACCAGCAGCAGTAATTGTTGAAGAACCAGTGGCTGAGCCAATGGCAGAAGCAACAATAATAGAAGCAGCAGCAGAAACGGTGCCTGTTATGGAAGCAGAGCCACCAATATCACTAGTATCATAGCGGACACAAGTCCTCATCGACTTGGATTCGCCACCGAGAGACATTGCTCCAACACAGTCTCACACATCTAGCATTCAAGGGCCTCACGTCCTTCCTAGCGAAGTTCGCCGAGATTCTATTTGGCTTGAAGGCTTCCTAGGAAGAAAGAGGGAAAAACCCTCGTATGAACTTGACTTTACCGAATTCGACCACATCCCACAAGACATGTCGGCGAAGAGGTTAAAGAAACAAGTTCACATAGAAAGGAATGCAG
This sequence comes from Sequoia sempervirens, assembly GCA_007258455.2. Classification (NCBI taxonomy): domain Eukaryota; kingdom Viridiplantae; phylum Streptophyta; class Pinopsida; order Cupressales; family Cupressaceae; genus Sequoia; species Sequoia sempervirens. The sequence goes on along the minus strand of VDFB02385535.1, from coordinate 5,605 downwards.
AGTGTGAGATCATCATAGAGACTGCCGCTCCACCAGTAGAGAAAAGCATACACGAGGTCCAAGTAGAAGACTACACTTTGTCTCAACTTAACCTCGGGAAGACTACACGACAGGTGGAGGCAGACCTTCTTGGAATAGCTTCGGTGAGCGCACAAGAAAGGATGGCTAAGGATGGTAAAGAAAAGGCAGCCTTAAAGGCTGAAAACCAGAAACTGAGGTCATACATAACCAGCTTGATACATGGCACACCAAACGTCTCAGCCCTGCCAGCAGGACTACTAGATCTCCCCGCCGAACAAAATTATCGGCAATTGATAACATTCGGCAAACACTTGAGAGATCAAGTGGAAGAGTTTGTTCTCAGGGTAGATGTATCTTGGAAAACCTATACCCGATTCTGGGATACCGACACATGGACTTCGATGCGAGAGTCGACAATCGAGAACAAAGTTACTTGAAAGGAAAACGAAGGCAGCACAATTGCCGGTACGGTGGCATATCAATCGATATACTCGAGGAAAACAAGCAACATCTCTTTGCTTGGAAGGAACAGTGGCATTACAAGGTGAAAGCTGGCCTCATTCAGTAGAGTTGATTGATTATAGAAGGGTGGTTGCCACTATTATCAACTTCGCAAGAATGTTGGTGATATCTTTCCCTTGCATGGAATATCAGCGTGAGGGAGGAGAATACATCGAGATGGTCACTGTACAGAACCAGTTCAGGGATGTCATCCGCAATACCTTTCTTGATGATCCAGATGGTTGCAAGCTGGCTAAGGTAGCAGCTTTATCAACCAAGTTTGAAGAGGCAGCATCTCAGTGTATTGACTTCGGAAATCAACTCACAACGGGTGAGATCATGCTACGACACCACGTCATCATCCTACAGAGCATTAACTCCCCAGAAGCTGATGAAGTCAATCAATGGATAGAGACACTGCTGATTAGTGTTCGAACTATAAATGCACCAAAGAAGGACGCCATACACCCTCCAAGTGGCATTTATGAGACTTGAGTTTGACTTGATGCTTCTTTCCAAGTCAACTCAAGATGATATTAAATGTAGTTGGAGTTAACTTGATGCTTCTTTCCAAGTTTAACTCCACTTTCCTTAAATCATGCATTGTCGGATCCCACTGATTAAGGATGTCTAATTGGCTTCCATGATTTGTGGATCTTAGATCTCCCACTACTAAATGTGGATGTCTATTTTGGAGGATACTTTCATTAAGTTCACCTTTAGTTTACTTTAGATCCGGCAGTAGTTTCGATTGACTCTGACTTTGATTAGCGAAGTAGCTTTCAGGTTAACTCTTGTTTCCCCTTTTAGGAATAAATCTTGCTAATTGATTGGCAAGAGCTCATTGTTAACTCGAAGAGATTTTGGGGTTGCCACTCCTTTGAGTTCTATAAATAAGAGCAGGCTCATTATTTGTTTAACTTTTTACTTGCTATGCAAAATTGCTGCGCCATTGTTGCCATGACTTTGGCGGATATTTGTTCACTCTTGGATGAGAGTTCGTTGGTCGATTGTAATTGTGCATGATTTCGTGCCTTTGCTTTCCCAACCTTTGTAATTCGTTGATGAAGCTTTGAAGGAGAATATCAGAAGGCGCTTGCATTTTGGTCAATCTTTTGAGTTCTGTCCACGTCTTGTGTCTAATAGCTCGTTGTCTCATTTCCCTCCTTGGATAGGAGTCCCTCCTCCTTGGACATTTGTTATTGACAAGTTATCGTTCGTTGTTGTTTAATGTGTTGACTTCCAAGCTATACTTCGGATAGGAGCCCCTCCTCCTTAGCAAGCTCGCTGGCCAAGGCATCGTAAATTTGTTGTTTCTCGTAAACTATTTCCTAGCCCATACCTCGGATAGGAGTCCCTCCTCCTTGGCAGTTCTCAGATCTAGTTTACCGTAAAGAGTGTTTGCTTGTACCAACCTTATCCCGGTGTATACCCGAGAGTTCAGAGCCTCGGTCAAATCTTCTGGAAACGGCGAATTCAGGTGATCCAACCAACCCATTCCCGCTCCTTTACCCTCATGCTCTGTTTACCTTGAAGGTATTGGATAGATAGAAGCTAGAATAATTAAGTAGTTAAGATCACGGAGAAACCCGAGGAGAAAAACTTAGCTTCTGATTGCATTGTGTTTATTGCACCCTTGTGTCCCTACAGCTGAAGCATAAAAAGATAGGAACTTTAGTTTACATTTCCCTTCTCTGCGCATTGCTCCCAGCAGAGAGAGGGACTTCTCTTCTTTAAATAACAAAGAAGTGTTGCAAAACATTTGAAATAGCTGAACGTTTACAATCAGCACTCCAGAGGTGCTAATTTAAGCATGTAAACGCCTTATAAGTGGAAATATAATTTAATAAAATGCAAATATATCACCAAAGGCATCCAAGATAGACTTAAGTGAAATATTCTATAACTTGCAAATATTTCACTAAAAGATTTAAGTGAAATATTTAATTAAACTCAAATGTCTCCAAGCTAGGCGTCCCCTTTTGCCTTAGCACATATTTCACTTAAATATTAATTCATCAAATAAGACCTCCAAAATGTTTAATTAATAAACATTATAAAAATCACTTATCTCTCCAAATCGTCCTCCATGCCTTAGCCAAATATTTTTCACTTAAAACATTATTTTTTTCATCAAATATCAAACTTGCCAAAATAATCACCTCAAATGCTGGAGACCACTGCTCAAGCTGACCTGCCAGAAATAGCCATTGCACTGAACTGCTGAACTGTTGCTAAAAATAGCACTGCCAGAAATAGTACTTACTAAAAATAGCATACTGCTAAAAATAGTAAGTTGTTCCAAACTCATTTTCTCCACATTTTGAGTAGCTGTCGCAACTTACTAAAAATAGTAAGTCCGGAAAAGTCATCTGATTCAGTTGCATGTCACACCATCGCGAAGCTCTCTGAAAACCCAAAAGGAATCCAAAAGCCAAACTGGAAAACTCCAACATGCAAGCCTCCAAAAAGCAGCCGAGAACGCAAGTCAATATCCTGTCATGCATGTAACCTCATTGCGAAGCTCTCCAAAAACCCAGAAAGCTTCACCAGACATGCATTAGAAACTCTCGCATGCAAGACCTCAAAACCTCCTCTGAAAGTGGAAACCCTAATTTTCATTTCAGCTTTAGCCTATGAGTTTCCAGAAATAGGCTAAATCCAAACGAAGAGTGTAGGGCTAAATTGGGGACATTACAGTCCGCCCTTCCCAAAATTGCTTGTCTTCAAGCAATGCCACCACAACTCTAGAAGAACTCAAACTGATCCATACCAAAACAAGTACAATCCCAGGGTCCCATGTCGGTCTGAAGGAGGACCCACCATGTCGATGCTGCACTACTCTGATCTCAACAGTGAAACCATCGTACCAATGCTGCACTAACCTCCCTTGTAACTCCAAAATGTTACCATCCATGATACTCAAACTGAAAAATCTTAAAGAATTGAGATCAATATCATGCAACGTCTCATGTCCAAGATACCTAGAGTCAATAATATCAACCATACCACTGTCTATCACCATCCTAGGCAAGAAGAAAGATAGGCTACTCAACTCAAAATCAAACTCCTTAGCATACCTCCATACGGTAACAAACGGAGCCATGACTGCAAATGTGACATCTTCGAATCTTCTTGCAAAGAGGAAAGCAATCCTTTGCAAGAGCTCAACAAACTCATACTCATGTCTCCTCATGGAGCTACTATGCCTCATTTGAATTATATTGATACTACCATGAGGACTACAGAAAACTCCCATAATTCCAACCCTATGAGTCTCAGAATGATGAATCAAGGCATGGGGTAGCTCACTGTCCTGAACCAATAAGGAAAGTAAACTATCAAAGTTTACATCACAAACCTCCAAAGTGGCTGGAAAACACACTAGAGCCATTTCCATCTGAAAACTACCACTTCTTTGGCCGGTAGTGCTGATCCAACTCTCCTGAATGAGGGAGACTCTTCGTGTAAGGTGGTTGGCTTGCCTCCAATCAGCAAGCTCGAGTCTCCAAATCTGATTTTGCCTTAGCCAAGGATCACTCTCAAGAGCCACCAACCTTTCATCTCTCCAATCCAAACTCAAAATTTCTCTCCAATCCATTTGTTCATGAACAAATGGGGCCATCAAGTGGTTGGTGAAGAGAAGGACAACACCCAAAGGTCTGAAAATTTGATCACTAACCCACCAAAAATTCCTCTTTCCACAAGCCATAAACTCCATCAACCCAAGTTGAGAATCCCAAGCATGGATACCCAACCGAAAGTGATTTTCAACACACTGAAAAGAGAATTCAACACAACCCCAAGTGCTGGTCAAAACCAAGTGCATACTCATAAAATAGGCATTCCCTCTGATGAACCTCTGAAACCAATCCATGAAAGCTTCAACAACACTGGAGCATGAAACATAAGATGACTTCAAATCCAACTCCCAAAATAGACTAGCATCACTCAACCCAAGAAATGGATTGAGAAGAGTGCAAACACCATGTTCTGGTTCTTCCATCACAAAAAGAGGATTATTATAAGTTCCCTCAACACCCACTTCAAAGAGAGGATTGTTAAAAACTTGAAAGTCATTCCTTTCATTTTGCTGCTCCAAATCAGCACATGCAACTTCTGATTTTCTTGAGACACTTTCAAGATCAAACTCCTCTTGAAGACTATCAAGCTCTCCAATCACTTGCTTGATTTCTTCAGCTCTTTGTGCACCCTCTTGCTCCTTGAAAAGTTTGAAGTTAGCAAACTGGTCTTCAACCTCCGTTAGAGCCAACTGAGTTTCTTTCAACATGTCCTTTGTTGATTCGAGCTCCAAAGTGAGCTCATCAATCATACTCTCCTTTTCATGTAAAGCACAAATGTTCTTTTTTGCAACTTCAATGGCATGATCTCGATCTTCAATCAAGTGCATGTACTCGGACTTCAAGGTCTCCAAAGAATCTCTGATAAGTTGCAAATTGGGAAGAACAACTTCATCTTTTACTCCTCTTCGTCTCTCTTCAAGCTGAGCCTTCCAGTAGAGCTCTTCAATCAAACTGTGAGTGTGATCAAATTGGGATAGAACTCGCACTTCCTCTTCAAAGGACTCTCTGACTTGATCTTCCCTCTCAAGAATGTGCAAAGATGGTGAATTGCTGATAGGCTGCAACTGAAAATCAGAACTTCGTTTCATGCCTTTGTTGCCCTCAAAGCTACTCCAACATTCTTGTCTTTCACCACCAACTTGTTGAGAATGCTCATTGTCATGAAAAGCATCATACTCCACAAGTTCTTCAACCCATTGCTTGCAATCAGCTTCATGCATTGAAAAATCAGATTTGTGTTTAGTAACACCTTCAAACTCTCCATCTTCAAGAGCCATATGGCCTACTAGCTCTATTTCCACCTCACTGTCACTTTGATCAAACTTGAAGGCAGCCCCAAACATAAGCATGTTGTCACCATTGTTTGCTGATATAGAGTCCTCATCAAATTCTATTTCATCATTCGGATCAAAGGGAAATTCATCCCACACTGGTTCCTTATCTTCGCTAGATGACTCCACACCTGGATCCCAAATAGTAAGAAGCTGATTGTTTTGATC